>JABCKS010025027.1:0-29412 GCA_018851325.1 Termitomyces sp. DKA19 | reverse complement strand
TAATAGGATCCAGAGGTTTCTGGGCTCAGAAATGTTCAATAGAGTTTATGTATAGCTGATAGGCCTAGGTCCTATTGCAGAGGATTCTGATAAATGGGGCAGTCCCTATAATGTAAGGACTATGTTCAGGGGTCTCCTCATTTGGAGTCTAAGAGTTTCTTGGATAGAAGGAAGTGGTTTGGGAAAAGGATGGCCCTCAGAGCTTGTTGTGGGCAATGTTGGGTGGAAAGAGTTTGGAGGGTGGGGGTTGAGGGGGGCTTTTAGAAGGGAAAGTTGCAAAGAGGGGTGTGGTTGCAGGAGAGGGTGTAGAAGGGGAAATGGGGGTGTTGAGGTTTTCTGGGGGGTGAGGCTTGTCAGCATTGTAATTCCCTTCCCCCCCTCTGAGGTCCTGCAATAAGGGTTGAAGGGGAGAGTTGAAGCCCAAAGTGGGGAGGGAGTTGGGGTCAGGTTTGTCCTTAATAGTGGGGAAGAATTGGAGCTAGAGCAATATTCTAGTGGCCAGTTGAGCATTCTTACTGTCAAATGTTATACTCATTGAGATTCAGTTGATGTCTGGGTTGGTCTTATGTAACTAGGGTAATCCAAGGATGATTGGGGTGGCAGGGTGTAACTGAGTGACCTAAAGGTTAACAGGGAAGTTGAGGCCATTAGCAAGGCAGATGCTGTCAATATGGTGGTAGAAGATTGTTCTAGAGGGTGTCAGGTTTCCATCAAAGAGTTGCAGCTCAACCAGAACATCCAATACCTCATCTGGGAGGCTCAGCTCCCTACTGACAAAGGTTCCCATAGTCCCACTATCCAGTAGTGTGGCATGGGTGGTATTCATAGATTGGAGGGTGACATTGATAATGAAAGATTATGCCAAGGTCAAGTACAGTCTGCCAAGTCATTCAGTCTTCATTGGGTCTAAGTCAGAGGGGAGAGAGAAAGGGATGGTAGAGGGGTCTGTGTGGTCCAGAGTTATAGTGAGGGTTTGCTAGTCAATGCAGAGGTTGATAGAGCATAACCAGGGGAGGCCCAGGACTACAGGGGCAGATTCATACAGCTGAGTGATAAGCATTTGGAGCTTAAGTTGCATACTGTTCTCAAAGTGTAGAGGAATGTATATGTAGTGGATGATTTCTCTGGCAGAGGACAGCCTGCCATCAAACAATCAGAGCTGGATAGGGCTGGACAAATGAATCTAGGAAAGGGAGGAGAGATGGACTCAGTTGTTATTAACAAAGTTGTCTGTGGCTCCACTGTCTACCAGGGTATTAATAGTGTCAGAGCAGGGGAAAGGGATGAGGGAGGTGCAAAGCAGGAAAAATTGAGAGGATCAGGAGGATAGGTAGGCTATGAGGGTGTCCAGAGCAGGTACCAAAGTACATATATGAGAAACCATGGCAAAGAAGATGTTGGGGTCAATTCTATAATTCAGTATATCTTCTGAGTCAACTAAATTGCTGACTTGTTTTCCACACACTAGAACTCAAACTCATCCCCATTTATGGTCTAGATGGCTCATCTAAGAGTGCCTCACTCTAAACATTCCTGGACAAAGTGTCTGGGCTTACCACAGAGCAAGTACACCCCTGCCTTACATTGCTACTCCTTTGTTTCCTTAAGAATAGCTACCCAAGGCCAGTCTAGCCATCACAATTGGTTGGCCTGTAATAGTTCATCCTCCAGGTCTTTGCTCACAGACTCAGAGTTACTATCACTTTGTGTCAGGATGTCATCCTGGTTGTAGGGATCCAGGGCAACCACCTGTAGTTGGGCAGGGGGTTGTATGGTGTTTCTGGGGCCAGGTCAATCAGGATTTTAGGCAGAGGGGGTGGTTATAGTGGGATTGGGGGGTTGTAGTTGTTGGAGCTGCCAGGGTCCCCCTAAAGGGCAGAAGGAGTACCTTTGGTAACTGGTTCTAGAGCCAACAGGGTCTTTCCAGTAGTGCTGATCAATGTGGGTGATGAGGCTTTTGAGGTCCTCATAGGTGGACTGCTTTGATGCAAGGTGGAGGACCTTATAGATTTGTTTACAGAGGGCTTTATTAAGTTGGAAGTGCAATGCATAATAATTCTAGCTAGTCTTGTAGGCCTCCTTCTTGAACTGGACCACAAATGTCATGAAGCATTCTTCTGAAGACATTTAGAGTGACAAAAGCTTCCTTTTGGCCTCAACAACAGTATTGTAAACCCTGAACTTTGACAAGAATTCCTGCACAAAGGCTTTCCAGTTGGAGAATAGTAGGTGGTGGGGGTTGTATCAGAGAAGGGCTGTGTAGTAGTCCAGGGCAATCTCCTGCAGGTAGGTGGGGTTATTGGACCCTCTGCAGCAGGTGGATCTACCAATATAAGCTCAGTCACTATAATATTAGTTGCTTTAGCATCTATTGAGAGCATACTATGCACCAAAGTTTATTTTTAAAGTGTGGCCTAGTTTAAGTCTATGTCAACATAATAATAAAGGCTTTGACTTCTGAGTTCTCAAACAATGTGCACTCCTTATTGCACTTGAACATAATATAATAATGATCATCTTCTATCATCTCTCACCCCCTATTTTATCTGGAGATAGCTGAAAAAGTGCCATATATAAAAAAGCACTATATGTACTTATTGTCAATTTGTTTGAAGATGTTTATAGATATTGTGAAGTTGTGAAATTGCTGCTTGGAGTAAACTACACCATAAGAATATATGTAATTCACTAATCAAGCAGAATTTAGTTATGTAGTAAGATATATAATATGTCATTGTCAGAGAAGTTACATACCTATTCATTAGATACATGTACTTAAGACATCTTCAGCTAGGCTTTATATTGAAATACAATTGAGTAGTTTAGAAAGGTAGTATTATATACTGTTACTGCTTCTTGGTATAAGCCAGGGCATACTACTACTAATGCAAGCTGCTTTACAATAGTGGTTTTTACTGCACTGTTAGTATATAGAATCTTATAAAAGGCAAACCAAAAAAGGGTTTTCCAATGCATCTGAAAGGCATAATCCACTAGAATACCCTGGTAGGTATTTTCTAGGCCCAGTTATCCAAATATTAATATATACTGCACTAACTAATTTAAATCAAAGAGGGTAGCTGGGTCAGACATGTATATCATATACAGTGCTGTAATTCTGTTGTCCTTAATGCATAAAAAGCACAGATAACTATAGCAACATTCTACAACTGCAAAGTCTTCTAGACCTTGTATAGAGTTGACAAGACTACAATATTGTGGTTTGGACAGTAACAACTGCATAGTTCAATCAGTTAATGCTACATCAATTCACTATGTAACTACTTGGAGTTCAGTAATAAGCATGAACATACTGATTCTGTCATAATAGAGAACATACTTATTGCTACAATATTTGAAGAGCTTTTTCAACTCTAGAGGAGTTTATAAAGGATTATACAGTGTATGTTTGTAAACAATGTGCCTGGAATAGCTACATAATGGCCTGAGTTGAATTTATATGCTGCTACCCAATTTGTATTGGGACCAATCAACATTGTATTCATTTTTGACAAATAATATGTACAGTTACTGAGTGCTCCTCTAAAGTACAAACTCAATTACTTAACATTGAGTAGTCCCCAAATCTTCATATCTAGTCTATCAGAAATTGTTTTTAAGAAGTCATTTAGGGCACAATGAAACTGCACAGCCTGAAGCAGTGGCAACATTTGCCTTTTTCTTAGCAATGTACTTATTATACACAACTTATTGAAACTTGTCTATGGCCATCTTGTCCTCATCAATGTTCTGCTCCTGCTCAGACTCAGACTGTTTATAGTCACTCTCATTATCTAATAGTACAACTTTAAGTGCTCAACAAATCAATTCAATTATGATGACAGAAGCAGTGTAAAGCTTCCTCAGCCAATTCAATAGAAATAGTACTCAGAGTTTTGGTTGCAGCTTTAAATCATAATAATAGAAACAGTGCAAGGTTCTTCAGCTAATTCAATAGCAATAGTGCTCAATGTCTAATTCAATAGAGGTTTTACAACACTAATATCTGCATATAGATCCAGACCAGGTACATCAGCATCTGGTACATATATAGTAGGATTATCTCAGCAAACAAGGGTGCAAAAGAGGATGCTGGAGAGTCTCATACCAATCCATATTATTGTTAAGGATACCATTGCAGAGTGTTTCATACTATGAATAACAGTATTCTTGAGACAAGTGAAATTTGAAACAAAAATCAATTTCTATGTATCCTGTATAATCTGTTTCTAAACCTCCTGTATTTTCTTTATCTTTTTCTTTAGCTTTGCTTTTATCAGAGTCTTAATCTGTCTATTCTTTATCTGATATATGACCTTCTGCTTCTTAGGTAGGATTATGGTCATCACCTCCTAATGTAGATACATAGACTGGAAAACAAAAGAGACAGCACATTATTAATGAAAAAAAAAGACAAAAAAAATAAGAAAACACTATAATGCAATCATACTTACTTCACAGCATCTCAAGCTCCTCTTTCAATCTTTGTATAAGCTTTGCATTGAAATTCTCATTTACTGCTACCTTATTTCTGATTTTCCCAATATACTGAGCATCTCTTCATAATCAGCAGGAAAAATAGTAGCAATTATATAATATTCAAGATGTCTATGTATTAATAAACTAAATGGAATAAAACAACATATTATTGCCTGTTGCTGAGTATGTAAGCTAGACCAATGAGGAAGTAGATCAGTGTGTGCTTATTGTGTGATCAGTATATACTCATTAATACAATAGTGTTTTGAATTGATCTTTCCTGATAAACATTTAAAAAATTTCTGATCAGTCATTTTTAGAAACATATAATATTTTCCAATTTATTTTACTAAAAAAAACAAAGAAAGTTTATTGAAGTACACTTATTATAAAAATTATAAGAGTAACTAGAGAAAACCCAGAAGATACATGTAATGTATTTTTCAAAAAAAAGTCTAAAAACATGATACATATTTTCTATGTAGTTCTTGAGAAATACAAAAAAAAATATTCAAAAGTATCACAAGAAACATAAAAAAAAAACACAATAAATAATTTTTACTATTTCTCAATTTTGACTTCAAATGTTTCTGGAGAAACACTCATTAGAAATCACATGACCTGTTTCTAATGGATGTTTCTCTAGAAATCTCTGTTTATGCCTCAAAGTGTTAGCTGATCTATCTAAACCTAAAGGCTAGATTTTACATGATGGATTATATGATTAACATCTTATATATATATAGAAAACATCAAGAAATAATATAATTCTATACTGTGGCCTAGTCAGATGCTATTCAAAATAAAATAAAGTCCAATGCTCAGTAATGGCTTGGGAACATCACTAAGCTTACAGTTCTACTAATAAATAGACTTGAAAGCAATGCTAGTATCACTCTATCTCCTAGTCCTTCCTATATACTACATTGGCTAGTACTATAACTACTACTTAATAACTAAGAAGGAGCTACTAACTATAAGCTATAGACTCAACAGGCTAATAAGTACATAAGATCTGAGTAAGCAACAATAATCAGTTATAAGTAATGCCAAGACAAAGTATATAACTAAGTATAATATATAAAGTAGGAACTAAAGGTTGGAGACTGACTGGCCTATTGAGTATAGGAGCTAAAATAGAAAGAGAGTCAGATAGGGCTAGGTGGCCCATAGAAACAGCTATATAAGGTCCTAAGTCCCAGAGGCCAAGGCAAGCCAAAGTGGAACTAGTCTTAAAACTAGTCCTTTAACATCCATTGTTTAATTCTAATACTCTCAAGCCCATTCAAGCCAATGTCTCACTTTGAGTATAGAAACTTTTATTATTGTAGCAGCCCAATACTCCTTCTCCAGCACATTCTAGATATACTGAGGAAAAACAGGGTTGGAAATGATGTTGTTAATAAAATTAGTGGCTTAAATAGTTGTATCAAGTCTTTCAGCTGAAATTTGTCAAGTAATAGCCTGTTTATCTCAAGGAGTAAGCTTAGCAAGTGATAGAGCCTATTTATTACTGAGCACTGTATATGATTTCAGCATTTCTTGATTCTGTTCTTGTACATCATGTACAAGTCACATAACCCACTATGTATGGTTTAGCTAGTACTTCCTAGTAATTTGTAATTCTTGAGCACATTTGAACAATTTGAAATTTTGTTGCAGCTTTTAGGGTTGCATGCCATCACTATATCTATGGCTCATAGTAACTGTGTTATAACTGCTGTAGTTATACCATTTGCTTGAGTGGCATAGGCTATTGTACTACAAACTGGTCAACCCTGACCTGTATCTTACTGTGCCTTGACCATTGCTTCAAACATATACAATCAGACATGTAGATATAAAGCCCTCAGTTCATTGTATATGACTGAGCCATACCCACTCTTGCTAACTGTGTATCTAAATACAAGACTGACTGTCATGTTTGCAGAGTAAAACACAGTTTTAGTCCTCCGTCACTCAGTGTAATGTAAAGTCAACTATATGTTATCTGCAAAGTAAAACACAGTTTTAGTCTACAGATGTAAGTGAGTCATTATAAATTCAATAACGAACTAATTCCACTCACCCTCAGTCACTTGATGTAATATAAAGTCAACTGAGGGTGTTTGTTATGTATTCTAGAATAAGGGGGAAAATAAAATAAGGTTTAGTGACAAAGACTAGCAAATACTAATTGCCTGACTGTGCGCTCATGGTGCAGGGGATAACAGGAGGTATGCCACAAAAGGAAGTAAGATATAATATGACGTACGTCGATGGTGGTGTATGTATATCCTCAACAATGTTCATAGGTACATACAAATGAAGTTCACTGTACATGACTGAGGATATAAGACTGACTGTTGTGTTTATAGATATATTCAAAACACTTAGCATTAGGCCTAGTTGGATTCCAACACTATCGACCATCCAGGGCAACCTCGTACGGATGGTTCAGTGCCGTACTGAACCGTGAATTACAGCCGTGATGGTTGTTAATGTTTTTTTCTATATGATTATCAGAAGAACCAGACAGAATGGTCAATAGAATGGTCGAAGGGTCTTACCTGAACGCTAGAGACAGCTCCTGGGCTCAAGAGTATCCAGCTATGGCTTGACGACGGTGGAAGGAGGTCGATGGTATTGGCATGAAGCATATTCAAACCCCGATTCATGTCATCTACCATCCATGTCTTTGACCGACCGATGTTTTCAAGCTCATCCATCAGATATGGAATCATATTACAATTACATATTCATACATCTGACAACTTGATCAGATATTCTATGAGCAAAATCATATTTTTCAAATGAACCTTACCGTACACAGCAAGACACCGTTTACGGCCGTAAATTCACCGTACCGTCCCATTAAAGGTTTGGTGGGAAATCCTCATACGGCACGGCTCACGGCTGATGTAACTGTGTTTTTGCCGTGTCCCGTGTGCCATGAACGGACGGTGCGCACTATTAACAGCTTTCCAGTACCCACTCATACCCCGATAGACTTGTAGCAGAGCTATCCAGGATTGAAAATAAGTTCTGTGTTGTGGCAATGGATAGAATTGCTAGTTGAGCTTGGTCCAGTATCCCACACGTCTCGTGTATTTATCACGTCATAGGAATATGATAATGACCGGAGGCGATATAACTGAATAAATGCTCAAAGCTACCTAATGCAGTCAAATAAAATATTTTCTTAGCAAAAACTTAGCATTGTAGTTTCTACGATCATTTTGTATAGTATTTCCCATCGAAAATAGCAATTGAAATGAATTTCTATTCCTCTAATGGATAGTCTGACGATGTATGTAGAAATACTTGGCGAACAACTTCAAGTCCGAGCCGGAATGTGCCAACCGATGAGTCGATGTATATCATATGACTTACAGTCCATTTGTGCTAATTATCGTACATTGTAATTATCATTGATGCCTGCAGATCGGGACGCCAAATCACGAATTTCCATGTCACAAAAAGTAAAAGGGCGGGTATCCCCCGCCAAGCAGAGCCCAAGGTAATCATCGTGTAGACAGGAATTCTTTACAAACAGAGCCCACCCAGGTCAAATGGTTAAATTGAAGATTGCAGGATCGCATTCGACTGAAAAAGAATCACAGCGATTGCACAAGTATTGTACCGATTTCAACATGGACCATAAAGACCCGAGTTCAGGAAATCGATACAGGAGACACGGCGTATTGCTTACTTGGACCCCATGATTTCTTCATACCCATACTAGTTAGTACTCATTGTGTGAACTGACATCCCCCTCATATAACACGGGATAATCTTTTTATACTGGTCTCAAATCGACAGTGATTCAGGAAATGTCTTCACCATTTTGATGCTTGTATACGCTGCGTTTTCACGGCGTGGTAGTGGCGTTATGTCGATCTCACACGTAGAAACAGTCACAATACAATCAATATAGAAAAAACGAGCAGATCTTTCACACCTTTACGATGATCGTTCAGGAAAGCGTGACAGAAATGAAAGATCTGAATACTAGCCTATTTCGCATTTAGCCATTTGAGAACCACCACTTTTTCCGAGACTAGATATTGATACATCGATTTTCACAGAGGTGTCAGGCATGAGTACGCAGAGGCTTTGGCTTTTTCCCGGGCAATGAAGGTTTGTGAACGATCTTCTGTATCTGGTAACTGCGTGGACATGAGGTGACGTTGGTATCGCCTGTTTGAGTGCCCCTGCTCAAGTTTCGCCGTCTGGCCGCCTCATGGTCCTTGGAAAGGGTAAATTAGTGGAGCCTAGACCAATCAAGGCGTCAAGGGTGAGGGCATCCAACTGGTGGTCACAGATGTTAGGACGTGAATCATCATTTCTCAAGGAGAAACGTGTTACTGTCTTTCGATCGAGGCCGTTGAATGCGCTGGAAACTGAAAAATTCGACCTCCAGAGTCCTTCTCAGCTCAAGTTGGCTACTCCCGCACGCGTCACTTCGCCACGGGTGAACACGGTAACAACATGCGATCGACAAGAGATGTTTGATAACGAAAATAGATGAACTGCAACTTAGGTATCGGTAAGATGAAGATCACCCTTAGTGTGAATATGCTTTGAGGGTTTGAAAGCAGAATATTATGAACGTGGTCATTCCAAAGAAGGCTCCAATGCTAATCGACAGCATAAAGCCCACCTGGAAAACTTTATACCGGTAACAATATTCGAGGATTCAATGCCCTTCAGTCTCGCGCTTTGTCCCACAAACGACGGATACTTGGAAAATTTAATATGGACAACGGGGGAAGGTCTCAAGTTCTCAATCAAACAAATGCTGCGATTTAGTCTGCGTTGAGAACTTTTGTGTTGTTGATATTGATAGGACCCGATGGCGTTTAGCATCAAGAGCAAGCACACGCCCACCCAGAGTTCGCAAAATTCGGTTTATTATTAGAGAAAAACTCACACGAGCGTGCGTTGAATCTGCGTTTCTAGGCCGCCGCCGGTCCTCATGTTAGATAACGTAGAGCGACAGAGTATCAATAACCTCGGAGCAAGTCACGATCGGCTTTGAGTCCGAAACATCATTCTTTGATAGGAGCGAACGAAGCCTTCCAGCATAGTCGAAAAGCCCATCGAAAGTCTAAGTCGGGAGATTGTTCCCAGGTTGCCGGATGGGAAAGCGTGGAGTTTGAGATGGCATGCAGGTTGGCGGGGACCAAGAATACGGCGTGGCTTCCGAGGAGAACGAGGTCAGGGTTCTGAGGTTCTTCATGTGAGAGGGGTTCAACTACACAAGTTGTGGAAACTCGTTTCTAGAAGAATAGGAGAGTACCTCCGGGTTTGTTCCGTCATTGAAGCTTATATTGGAGCTCTAAAACAACATGTTAAGGCCAAACGAAGGGTATCCATTTCTTCGACGAGTAATCTTTTGACATCAATGTTGAAAAATCAGAAAACTTGCGAAAATCAAGCTCGTTAGGTTTGAACAACCTGGTGTGTCCTTGCGAGTCAATGGACACTGGCGATGTCGAAGTACACATCATTCGAAAAGTCTATTTGCCATAGGCTGAGCGTCTAGCATATAGATTTAGAGCGTGAGACATGGCCAGGAAAGGTTCAAACGACACAATGGGCTGTCACCTGAGAGAATGTTTGCTGTGTATGGAGGTCATGGGTGGAACGATCTCAGGATGGTTGAGTTTAGTGACATAAGGTGAGGATGAACAAGAATCGTGCCCACTGCGCGGCTAGCCGCCAAGCCAAGAGTTCCATTGCGAAGAGCTACTCACATTCTGTGTCACTGGAGGAGTATCCATGAAGGCATGACGTGTACGATATTAGCTCTAGATGGCACCTGGCGATGGTAGAAAAAGACGGCTAGAATGTATAACATGCTCACCTCATGTTGGCATTGAACCTTTGAAGTTTCGGGTCGGTTTGAGCCCAACGTACGTACACGAATTTTCTGGGTAAGGCCGAGACCGAACCGGCGCGCCAAATTAAACCAGATATTGACAAATATCGTGCATCTCGAGGTTGGAAAACGGCAGAGTTGTGATATGAATCGCTGAAAGAACAACACCAACAAGTTGAACGTTGATGTCCAGACATCCATTTTTAAGTCACGAATGATCGTTGTGGTACTTAACATCATGGTAATTCGTCAAGTCACCGTGCCCATTTCTAATTAGTAACCGATTTTGTCAGGTGCGCAGATTTACCTCAAATCTTTTTTTCTTGTTGTCTCTAGGTATACTGACTTGCATTTACTGTTGCAGAGTGTCAGTCCATCTTACTGCACAATCATTTCCTTTTGCTGCCCCACTTTGTCCGAAGTCATGGGAAACATTCATCCATGTGGGGGATAGAAAAATAAAAATAGCTCACTCTCCCAAGGCGAACGTGGAAGTCGCTCGACCACTCTCTCACACTCTCCTAACCAAGGTGCCAAGAATTCCGAAATGAGGCCTGGTCGCGCTGTATGGTGCTTGCGCTCAATCTCGAACCGGTTCCTTCGGATAACGCTAAATAGGGTTAGAGTTTTGAGATCTTGAGATGTTAAGGTCGCCCAAGGTTGTCTGGTTTAGAATCCTCTGGAGCTTAGACCTCAGGATCTTTTAAACTCTGCATGGCCTAATCAAGCTGCCTCCTTCATAAGTAGAATAACCCTCGTCTTCGCTTATGTCTTTTATAAGGAGGCGAGATTCTTCCGACTTCCAATTTACCGGACCGACTGACCGGTGAACCCGCAAAAAGGTGACCGTTACGGATAAAACTTTCGGAATCGGGGTCGGCTCGTATCGCGGCCTGCAAGCCTGACGAACGAAGATTGCATACAATATATATGAGAAACGTGTATTAGGACTTCTACTCGTGTGCTCCAATCTGTCTCATCCGCATTCCTACAAGAGGCCGTCCGGAGGTTGAGTCACAGGTTTTACAGTGCCTATTAGTCACTCCTCACAATTTTCGATGTCTACATATTCTGGCATGGGTAGTACTGGCTGGCTAGCTAATGTCCGGAAATCCGAAGAGCTTTCGATATTCATGCGACGAAATAATCGCGCCGAACGTTATACGCACGCTAAAATACCACTCGGAAGGGTTGCCCGAAAACGGGTTGGTTCTAAGTTGTCCTTGATAGCCGTGGGTATAGTGAGTGATACTCTGATTTTCCGACGCTCAAGCAGAACAGAAGCGAGCGCCCAAATAATTTCATTTGGAGTCGATGCGGTTTTTCGTCTGTGCGAACTGAACTGATGGCCTGTTGTTATGCCAGTGTCTAACCATGATTGCACTCACGTAACATTGCACCTGGAGTCGCCTGTTTTGATCAGACTTCATAGTCCTTGATCCATCACTTTTGGTGAGTTGATATGTGTGGTATTCGGCACTATTGCTGAAGAATAATGGCTCGACCTCGGGCATATGGAGCAGATTTATTCCACCTATATGTCCGACCCCACACAGTATTTTTCGGTGGTGGCTTTGATCATGGCGAAAAATCAGAACTAAATCTCAATGCTGGAATAACAACAATTTGATGTACTTTGCGAGCAGACGCAAAATCCATCATACCTCGGGGACAAGGTCGGCATTCGTTAGCCCGTGTTGTACGTGGGATTACTGGTTACATGTCCCCACTGATAGCGTATTAAATGTTTCTTGTTCTTGAATAAGCGCACGACTACATATATGTGGATGGAAGCAAGAACTCGTGCAGTCGCGCACTATTCTTGTCCGCCTTGGACTGGTCAAGGTTCGGATATGGGTAGCCTTGAGAAATTTCCCATATAAGAGGACACCAGATTCTCACACACCGTCCCGATACTTCCCATGCCGACTAAGAGTTATCAAAGAACGAACACTCTAAATTAGGAGTTACTTTGAAATTTGATGATTGACGTGAGTTGGTTTCACTTGAACACTTGAAGAATGGTTTGCGGACCAATGTAGATGGACAGCAGCGCAATTCCTGTCTTCCACGCAAAATCGATCAATAAAGTTCACCATGTAATGTGTGTTAAGCATAATAGACAAACGTAGGTTAAAGTGCGTAGGATGGTGATAGTAGAGTATATTATGCAATGCTAGGACGTTCGGGGAATCGCGTGGGGAATTACGTGAAGGATTGTGCGAGCGAATACACATATGCCAATGGTCAATACAGTGGATTGGATTGTATGATCGTTGATGTCCGCGTCCAATGCGTGGTAGATCCGTAGGGTGCGATACAGAGGTAGACCAAAGAAACTGGAGTGTAGAGCCCTCAGTTTCCAGACAAGTTCACTCAAAAGCATACTCCACGGCAACACAACAAGCTTCGTTGGCCCTCGCGTCATGACCATGTTGTCGTAGACTCTGAAGAGTCATAAAGGAGGCGTCGCATGCAGGACATGAATGCATGCCAAGCGAGAGGACGCTGGCGTCGTCCTGCGACCGGGATCGTTTGGATAAATGTGACATCTATGCTGGATGAGAACAGATTGAGTGGTGAAATTCAGCGGGGACTCACGGTATCGTCGTCATGCCCAATACTGATCTTGCGTTTTAGTGTTGATGGTAATGAAACCTCTATTCCCTCTGAGATAAATATTGAGAACAAGTGGCATTAGACTCACCAGAGGCAGTAGCGCTCAGATGGGCGGAAAAGTTTTCGCGCCAGGCAAGGATGCGCTTTGTTGTTGAAAACGTTTCGTGAGAAAGTTCAAGAGGGTCTGATGGTTCGTCGGGCAAGGACGCAGGCTGTTCAGGGGGTAGATCCGAGGAACAGTATGATGAGCCCGATTCGTTGTCATCATCGTTGTCTTCAGCAGAAGAAGAGCACGATGATGAGTAGCCCGAGGTGTCATCAAGGGCAGAAGAAATTTTGATTCGTGGTGGAGGTGGAGGGCCCTCTACAAGTTGAATGATCTGAACAGTGTACGGCTGACGGAGTAAGATATGTTGAGAGGGGTACTTGTTGTCAAGGGAGGCATGGCTTTGGGCATCAGAGGCAGAGAGTGAGAGGGGGACGAGCATCGGAGCGTAGTCAAGCATCAGAGCAAGGAGGGGGACGGTGTGAAGGAGAGTTGGTTATATATTGGGAGGGGTAGCCACGCGAGTGACATGCACATTTTGTAGTCCTTCAACAGGACAGCATAAGAACAGAAGCGATCACAGCCAGCAAATCTGGTCAGATCACTTTCCGACGGGGAGATCTATCGGTAACGATTTTTCCCATGCCAAAATCGGGTTAGCGGACACGTGAATCGAGATCCGCTTATCGGGTTTCCACGTTCCATGAACTGATGCTGACGAACCGTCACATCTCAACGTCTCAACGTCCTGCGTTCTCATGCTTGCCTTGTTCCAACATGCCATCGATTTCTCATGTCCTTCTCCATATGCCCAAGAATAAGATTGTCGTTGTTCCAGCCAAAATCAACCAGCTCACGATCAGCTACCAACATAATAACATGGTTCGAAAAGGGATGCAAATCAAACGAAGTAGTACCATTTAATCCTCACAACATCTGAGAAATGAATAGGGTGAGAGCACGCTCTCATCAAGGCCGCATTGGGGCCAACCAAGCCTCAGCCGCTTCGAACTGATCTATTAGTTCTCGAAGGACCGAGCCTTCCGAGTGTAGATGCCTCATCGCAGTGAGCGCCTAGAGCGGACATGATCAGCCCATGGCCCAACAGACCATTAAAATTTCTCACCACATCCCAAAATCTGAAACCCCGTTCGACTTCCTGTTTGGGCGACTTGACTCCCGGGAAAGTATCTTCACAGATTTCAAGGGCCATTGCCTTGGCCTCCTTCACGCCTTCAGCGTTAGGGTCGCGTACCCGCGTACGATTATTGATATGTGTAAGGGCGTCCAAGTAAACCTTGGCCAGTACACCAAAGCCAGTGTTGACCTCTGTCTGGAAGGGAAGTGATAGCGCGATGTCCAAATAATCATCCCGCGCCCGGCGGGCGTCAGCTCGGAGCAGCATATTCAGCGACGTAACCTCCAGAAGAGTCCGAAGGGCACGTGTCAAAGATCGCACAAACGAGTTAAACACCAACAATTCCCTCGATAACGGTGCCGACCATTCTTGCGGCTGTTTGGTATGGACTACATAGTCAACGATTGATTGACAGATGACCAACGGACCGAACATGCCTTGAAATTCAGCGGGACAATGCTGAGGACTCGCATGACCAGAAGCATGCATGATTTTTCGTCATCTGGTGGAAGCCAAAACGTTCATCGTTAATCAATTGAACTGATGTCCGTAACAGAGTCAGATGACACACCAGTACCAAAACTGGGACCACCACTGAATGCCCGGCCAGACCAAAGGTGCCCGTGCATTACTCCTGCTCTGACAAGTTCCAGGAACAAGTACAGTGGATCTTGAAACTTGTCATTTACTCGAGCCAGTTTGATCGCTACATACATGGCCCTTGCGAGAGGTGAATGTGTGTGCGTCGTCAGGAGGAACCTGCCAATAATGTAATATAAGGGATAATCCATTCTCATCTTAGAACGAAACTCAGTACTCACCCACGTAATTCTAAGAATCGCCATATGACATTGGCCACTACTTCATCCTTCTTCTCAAGAGGGACAACCGGAGTAGCCTTGTTCTTGGTACGGGCGGCATGCCTTTCTGAAGCAGTAGCACCCAAACAAAGCGCAAAATCAATTGTCGAAGACTATCATCGCGGAATGACGCAAGAAAATAAGGAAAGATAAAGAAAGTCATCAATATATGGTGTTCTTTCCTTTGAGAAGAATTAGACGAACTTACGTTTTGCCTCCTTAACTCTTCTTCTACGATTTGGTAAGGTACGTTCCACCCAGATACCCTTTCAGCTAATTGGGCTGTTTGCGAGGAGTTATGCTGAATGATAGCCTTCTGGGAGTGGGGAGAAGGCTGCTCGAACCAGAAGTAGCCCTGGACCTTCCTGTTGGCCCAGAATGAGTGGGAAATGCAACTGATAAGCGCAAGAGCCGTGGCCCGAGGGCCAGTTTGACCATCCGTAATGACCTCCTTGACGAAGCGTTTGTATTCTGTGGTTTCTCCGTTGTCCAGCGGGGGGTTCTCCACGATTTGCCCAGTAGTGAGCCAGACAAGCGCCTGCGGGCTTAGAAGTCCCCGTGATAGATAGAAATAAATTTCATCAGGGAGTCGATTTGTAAATATCTCGTGCAGGTCCTGGGGCACATCAGCAGCCGTTGGGTGTAGATGGTGATTCGGGTGTCCGTGAGCGGGGCCCCCTAAAGCGAGGGGAAGAGGTTGCACCGTGCCTTCCGAAGAAAGAATGAGGGAATATTTGATCATGGATCGGGTACGTGCATATTGATCGGCGTATTGTATAGCCTTCACTGCGGGGTGGTCGGCGAACATGCTCACTGCAGCATGACCCGACTTGTAGTATCTCACCATATCAACTGTGGCTTTTAAGGCTTGTTCATGTACGGTCGGAGGAAATGGCAGTGAATGATCAAAACCGACGAGGATGCCAATGTCAAGGAACTGGTCTTCATTCACGCCGAGGTCCTGCAGGAAAGATCGCTTGGATGTGAATGTGAAAGCAGGGGTGGGAGAGAGGAGGTCAAGCGACGTAATAAGTTTGTCAACACCAGGGTAGAGAAGCGTATCTGTCGGTCCAAAAATCGCGTGAATATAGGATTTTGGATGTCGTTGAAGGTATATTAACTGAAGACAGTCAGACACGAATTTCACAGAAATTTGGACAACACACCTGAGCCCATGCGACGTAGGGCGCAATCATAAATTCTACGTTCCGGTGCCTAAAAATTCTTAGAACCATTCTCCAGAGATCCCATTGCGCGAAACCAGTCCTCCCCTCGAACAGTTTGCTGGCTGCTTCCTCCTGCCCCGCCTCATACTTCTGCCAAGCCGTGTTCCTGTCCCGACATGCATCTGTTTGCTCCTGGTAGTTACTCTGCTTCCATCGTTTGTTTGGTATGAGACCAGGAAACACAAAAACCGGTTTGATGCGTAGCTTTTCGAGGACTCGCAGGTCAGATTCGATACGCTGGCTTAGCGCCAGAGGTAAACCGCCCGTGGCGGCAAGCAGAGGCTCACGAGATGGAGGGTTGTCTGTGAGCGATTGCAGATAGTAGGAAGCATCTATACCAAGACGTGAATCAGAAAGTACAGACAGCGGGTGGGTTTGCAGGTGTTTTCGTTCCACCAGATACCCTAATTAAAAAAGATAAATCTCAACAGGTCGATTTTGGACGCTTTTGCCTCCAGCGCCAGATGAGCACACTCACCTTCGAGATGTTTGATAGGCATTTGGTCTTTAGTCCTCGCTGTGGTAGCGGACGAGTTCGCACGACTTGGCTGGCGTTAACGTTGGACAACTACCAAACCACCACAAAGCTTACGTAACATCAATGCCTGGACCGCGCTCGTTCAACGGATGTTCTCATTTTCTAGGAAGTTCTTGCTATAAGATGAAACTGTCAACCTGCTCTATATCCTGTATGGTGTCTCCATGATTGAACTCCTGCCATCAAAATTGTGAGCTCAAGATTATGAGCTCGGACCTGATGTCAGATGGACTGCTCTCATGTTCAAGGTGAACCGTATTCGTAGTAATCTATGAGACCAAATGAACTTTCCATGAAGTTGTCATTACAACAATAATCTGATCGTGTCCCAGTGATTTTATTGATCAGTGTGTTTGCCTGATATGCAGGAATGCATGTACCATAGTCATCTTTAGGATCATGCGGCCTGAATGTCCGAAGCTGTAGACGACCACCCGCTCATCTTATTGCCGGAAAAACTATCAGGGGCACTATCACCACAGTCCGCCGTCGCATGACTGCCACTACATTCGTTACTTTAGCTGGCGTTTCTCTAGTTGACGCACGTATGAGTTAAATGTGGACGAATGTCTTGATGTACCGTGACCTGGAGCTCGCATCACACGCACGCCTGTGCAGCGTACTATGTAGATTACTCCACTACACCATTACCTATCACATTCCAGAGCAACATTCTACTCTTATTGATAATTGAAAGCCTTGCTATCGGGCATATGGTTGATTTTATCAGTCATCAACGCCTCCCCATCGAACCTGGAACTTGTTTGTGCAATCATCGATCCAGCCCAGCCTAACCTCAAGTCACCTGACAATCGACCGAACATCGAGTAAGGTATTATGGTGTTTCAAGTCGGTATCTACGATCCGGGCTGACAGACAATGAACAAGGGTAGTCTTTCCTTTCATCTTTGGACTCCTTCTCCTTCTGCGACTCCTGTTCGGTTGATCGACCTTTTTTGAAAGCTCGATCTACCTCGAGCGAAGGTGGGGCCAGATCCACTGCTCCCCCATCGCCTGCTACTACCTGGAACCTTCTCCCCTCCACTTCGAGCGATTTTTTCCTACAGTACCACATTAAACTTTGGTGTCTGCACACGTGATCCGGACTGATACCACAGGGGCCTACAAAGGGAGAATAATGGGGATAATCTCTTACCATTGACCGTGAGACATACCAAAGTACATGGTTCCTCCGGGTCGTGATTCCGAAGTATGGGGATGCGATAAATAGTTCCTAATGGAGACATCGAGAGCTAAGTTAATTTTGGGTGACTTCCGAAATTTCAGCGGTAGGTTAAAGTGTCCATATCCTCTGCCTATCAAGTGTCCTGGCTTTCCTGTGGGTAGTGGTCGCATATGCTAGAGATGGTTTCAAACCGACCATACTATTATTGGGCGGGCTTGAGTTACAGGGATATTTCGACTGCTGTTACATATTGAGACTGGCAAGACCGGCTACCAGTATTCGGGCCATCCCTTCCGGATTAGACATTCATTTATTCGAAGATTAAATCGAGCCAAATGGCTAGAGTGTGTGGTAGAATCGACGTCGATCCACCGTCGCGTGCCTTCGGGTCTCCGATATTTTCACTTGGACAACTTTCCAACGTCTACTATCTGCAGTACGTTGGTTTCGTTAGTTATCTTCCTTTGATAACGCGCATCTTTATGCACTACACAGTCTCGACACAGCCGATCAAAGAGCATGATGACCTTGATGTGACGAGATTGTGATCGTTTGAATTACCATCCTAAAAGAGACGTTGGGACATGAGGCATTGGCTTTGCCAACCCGTGTTATACATCGAATACCTGTATCCAAAGCGGTGTGGCAGAGTTTAAATGTTATCGAGGACTGGACTGCGCACTGTGGAGAAACTAACCGTATCAATCGGGAAAATCTGATCCTTGAAGCTTGGAAGGCTTGAAGGGACTCGGGTATTGGAGATCATGGTGTCATGGTGGATCACGGTGCTTCTCGGGTGTCGTTACACCGATTTGATATGGTAATGCATTTGAACGCGTATCCTTTACCGCATATGATATGGAGGCTTGATGCAGATAGAGGGGGATCGAGGGGGGCTCGCAAGATATCGGTCCAACTGAAGATGTAGGGGCGTTCGATTGATAAAGATTCCGGTAATCTGGAGGTAAAGGGCGTTGGACGGGTGAATAGATCTAGAATCAAATGGCTTGGGTACATTCTGTACGTTTCAGTAGGAATTACCGACCACGAGCCGTATAGGGTTGAGTACAGGTCACACTCATAGAATTTCCTGGTTTCCATCCTGCGAGCTTGATAGTCAAATATGTAGGGACCGTACTTGTGTAGGGAAAATGGCGTCCATAGATTCAATCGCAAAGTCGTACAATCAAGAGTCGATGGTGATCTCACACAGAAGAGGACATGGTAGACTTTGGATAACCTACAATGTGGCAGTAGAAGTGAAACCACAGGAGTTCGATCCCGAGCGTATATAGAGAGGGTGAAATTTCGTTGGGACTCCCAGGAGAATTGCTGGAGACAAGGTAAGGATGACGTCTCATCTGAGCGTTCGCAAGAATTGCATGTTCGAAGCATGTAAGTATTAGAGATAATCAGCGAGTGTAGCGGTACGGTATTAATGGTGATCATTCTGAAAAATGAAAACATTTTACCCTGTACTTGGGACTCACGCAGATATAAATCCGAGAGAACTACAGTGTGGAAGGCTCAGAATAGACCGGTTTGGAACTCCAAAATTTGGATACTATATCCCCCCTTAGAATGATGTACTTTTTCTATTCAAAGGGGCTGCCCGAGCTGTCTGAACAGGATCTTGATATCTCAAGTTTGAATTTTTTTTGGAGGTCTAAAGGTAGATTTAGGACCTTGAATACCCTATTAGGTATATCTAGTATATGACGAATGGAATTTCATCGATGGTGTGCTGCCAGAATGGCTTCGACTTCGAAAACGTGCAGATTATGCAGGATTCTGTAACATTGCCACGTCCATCATGATGTCAACACCAATACGACGATGTGAGAAATACTTGCTAACTGCATACTCTGCTTGTTTTGGCATTTGAATTCTGAGTCTGAGTCCGAGTCCAATTCATTTTCCTTGGGCTCAAAATCTAGATCACAGAGATTAGCACAGAGTCCAGCAATGGGAGAATCACTAGTATGGCTGGAACTGAAATGGCGTTAATCTCTGAGCTCTAGCTCGTTAAAAACAGCATTTGAGCTTGGCATAGTGTGAGTATACTACTAAGTTTTGGGCTCCTGTCGTACACTGTCTACTCTTTTCTAAGAAACTGGGGATTTTCGAAGATTGAATTTTTACACTTTTTGGACCCAGTCTTTTTCTTGAAATGTGAAAACTAACTTGTTATAGTCAAATCGATTTCTCTAGGGACAAATTAGCTTTATCAATTCCACAATGTACATATTTGGAGACTTTTGTCATGATCTGCAAACATCAAGTCATGGCAAGATAGACCGAAAAACTAAGAGGTATGTAAAAAAAACTATGGGAACAATGTTCTATTTTTTGTCTAAGTTGGCATTGGATTCCCCTCCCTACCCTCTTTTGTTTTTGGAAATGTCTTATATATAATCACTACCAACACCTCTTTGAATGCTCTGCTATTTTTAATCCTGCATTTTTCTAGCATTCTGAGTCACAAAGTCAGTTTTTTAATAGTTTGTGGAGTAACTTACAACATTACAGATGATACAATAGAGTAACTAGGAGTGATTGTACAATACATATACTTTTTGTGTCCATCTAAGACAGTTATAAGCAAGTAAAGTTTCTTTTTTGATGATATTGCTATAAATTGAGCATAGTACTGCCTTAACAACTGAAAATTCCTTGTGCTTATGACAATCAACTGGATGGTGCTACCTCTGTGTTTTTAAAGCTCTGAGTGCAATGATTGACCTTCTTCAGTCTGTTCTGAGTTTGCTACAATTGCTACTATAGGTTAAACTTTATATAGTTCAATCTAATAGCAGGCTTTATTAGAATCATTATTTTACACTATATTAGGCATTTGAGTAGCATCATTTAGGCTAAGTATAATAAAACATTCTTTGGTGTCACTTATAGGTAATATATCTAAGGAAGTAGTAACATTGCACAACATTTCAGTATGATCAGTAAAAAAAGGAGTAGTGCATAGTGAGACAGATGAAATAGTAGAAAAAGTAAGAAGTAGTGTATAGCAAACTAAGTAAAGTAAATGTTAGTAAGGAGGTTGATTATGGCAGATGTGTCTATACAAATGAAAAATAAGTAAAATCTATAAAGAATGAAAAATGAATACAATAGTTAGTTAAGTCCAATAATATAAAACAGAAAGAAAGGACATACTTAGCATGCTCTATGTAGGCTTATATTATACAAAGTACTAAAGGTCACTAAGTCACCAAGTTACTCAGAAAAGTTACTAAAGTACAATTTATAGCTAAGTTCATATAAGTCTAAAGTCTAGATTTTATATAATATGTTATGTCATTGATGCATTATATGTATCAAGAATTAATATTAAGTTCTATAGTTAGTTAAGTCAGATACTGCTAAAGATTAGATACAAGTTGGATCTATTATTATTGGTATTTAGCAATAGCTAAGGTTTATTATAGTAGATGTCATCAAAGGCTATACTAGTATGCTGGAATAATGCTACCTCACAGAGTGTAAAAGGACATTTGAAATTATATCAGAGTTACTTTATTAAAGCTCATAAATATTGTAAGCACTAGTAAGTAAAAAGTGAGTAATTTATAAGTAATTAATTGTTAGAATAAGTAAGAAATATATGTGTTACTAAAGATTAATAACTGTTTTAATAGATATAGTTATTTAAAATAAGTTATCAAGGCATTACTAGGGCTCTACTAAGATTTTGTAGCTATTACTAAGTTTGTTATAGACTATCAAAGTCTGATTATATTTCTAAGTCTAAATTTAAACTTAATTTTGTTAGTCTTTTATAGTTAGCAATAGCTAAAGTTGATTATGTTATTTATAATAATGAAGTGATTTCAATTTGTATTACTAGAGTCTTATTTATAAGTAATGGCTTTCTATTTGAAATGGCTTTCAGCATTTTCCATTTTATAAATAAACTATTAGTGAAGAGTATTATTGTATCATAATTATAAGTTTTGATCAATATAGATCTTATGTAAAAAAATTGAAAAGAGATATAAGTTGATTCTATAGTGTAAGAACTTTATCTTAATAATACTAAATATAACATTTGTATAATGTAAGAATGATTTATAGTTTGTCTAAGTCAGACACCATTCTTGTTTTCCTCATTTTAAGCTATCCTTGCATCCCTATCCTTTTATCTTTTGCCAAAAGATACTTTCAAACCAGGGCTATACAACAGTGCTATTTTGGAGTGGCTACACCTCAAGAGGCTAGAGATCAAGGCCAATCAAGATGAACCTCCATTTTTAAGATCAGACTCCAGACTTAGTATTATGTAGCATTTTTATTAGAAGTTCTAAAGTCAATTTTCCAAATACTGGCATTGTAAATTCTTAGACTTATTCTCTTTGGATCTCCCTCTGCTATATAAGGAGTTAGACCTCCAGAACTTCTCATAGACATTGATTATACTTCAGATCTCCCTCTATCAGTTGTGTGACTGAGCCACAGCCTTCAGAGGTCACTTTTGCAGTAAAACAAGTCTCTTATTTTAGTCTTAGAAGCCCTTTTTTTAGCTGCTAGATTTACTTCTGCTCTTTTTTTCCCCCTTCCTTTGAATTCATTAATGTGACTGAGGCACTACATGCCTATGTTACATAGTATATTGGAAGTAGCTACTTGTGCAAGAGCCATGGAACACATCACCCTCCTGCATATACAGAGAATAAGTGAGCCAGCATGTCCAAGTGCTGTTTTAGACTATGCTCCTCTGGTAGAAACCTAATTGAGTATGGGGGTGAGCAGGATGCTTAGAAAGCAACAAATGCCTATCTGTAGGACAGGCAATGAGGGATGAGCAGCTAAGTTGCATATTCAACCAAAGCTGGAATGAAGTAAAGGTCAGTAGTTAAAATGGGGCTCATGTCAATTGCCATCATCAAGTGGGTTTAGTTAAGATTAAAGGAGAGTTTGGTGTTTAGTTGGGAGAGTTGCATTATAGGATGGAGTTTGGGCATCTGATTGAGTCAATATGGAGGACAAAAGGAACTTAAAGTATTGTGTTGAACACATGAATTTGAAGAGATATTTTAAGGTAGGTATTAGCAGTGGATAGCAGAAATTGCAATGACTCAGCTTTGTGATAGAGCTTCAATCTAAGGTGAATATATTGTTTCTGCTGGTAGTGCAGGCATTTGAAGAGGTGAAGAGGTAGTTATAAATCATTTCCACTATAAGCTCTTAGCAGTTAGAGCAAGTCAGAGTCTTGGATTGTTTAATGCAGAAAAGATACTGGTTGAAAGTGATGTGGCCAGTATGGAGTTATGTGAGGAGAATGAAATGCTTGTAATCAAGGTAATAAGACCCATTTATTGCTGAGTACCATTACTGACATTTCTAACTACTTTATCTGGAAAACACATGACTTGGATATAGCATAGAACTGGTGTATCATTTGTTATTCTGTTGATTCTCATTTTACAGGTCACAAGTGTATCATGTGACTTATTACATGTGGTCTAGACTCTAAGTCTGGAACAATAGAGCCTTTTGTACAAGATCTTGGAAATCACAAGACTTTTAGGTTATGAACTTTATTATATAGAGTCTAGACCTTGAATTTGGAACAACTAGGTTGAGACCTCCTTTTAGTGACAATTGCTAGCAACAGCCCTTAGCAACACAAGCACTCCTTACTCTAAAACATTTTAATAGAACATGTGACCTCCTGGACCCTTTATTTTCCTTGTCTTACTTACCACCATATCTAACTAGCATCTATACTTCAAATACTGACATTTGATATACTCCTTTATTTTCATTTGATATATATTAGGCACTTTTGACATTATGTACTTACATTTAGCTACTATACTGACACTCAGTATGCATTATAGACATTTTGGCAGACACTATTACCTGTGGCAACAATCTTTCCTTTTTTGACTACATCACTTACCAACAGTATAAATACTTCCTGTATATACTACATACCTCACCAACCAAGAACCAACTAAGAATCCAAGTACTTTGCCCTTAGTATCTCTTGCAGCTTCCCAGCTTCAGATTTTTTTTCTAGTCACTTGTCATTGTTAATGACTTAGTAATAAGCCTTAGCAACATTATCCTTGATTTAGCATAGTACTAAGTATAGGTGTCTTATAGTGTTTTCCTTGTCTTAGCAATGCTAATGACTATGGCTAGTGACAAGTATTGTGTTTATTCCTAAGTTCCCTACTAACTTCATTTATGTTCTTGTCCTCTTCATCCCTTTTTAATTGCTAGGCCTTTACAGACCTTAACAATTTTTTCTACCATCCTTGTTTTTAGCAACTTGTTTTGCCCTTGATCCTCTTACTCCCCTTATTCCTTTGCAACTTTTATTTTTACTTTCATTCCTACTAAATCTGTTATCCCTATTGCTTAGTCACCTTAGTGACTCTTTTGTCTTTACCCTCTTCCCTTTATCCATTTACTAGACTTAGTGATTTTTTATTAACATCTAGCAACTTAGGCTAGTATTAACAACATTCTCTACTTGCAATTCCCTTTTCCACCACCACTTATAGCTCTAGTTCTCTGGAATATTTACGGACTTACCCTAACACACACACCCTTCTTACTGTCAACTAACCTATCTAGCTGTTTATGTCTACAAGATTTCTTTTGGTTTCTTGCATAGCAGCTAGGCAGCATAAGAGCATATCATTTTGGAGTCCACTACAAGGAGTTTAGGTAATCATTCTGCCAGAAACCAGAGCTCAAGCAAAACATTGTTTGAAAACTACTATGAAGCCCTCAGACTATTCTCTATTGACTACCTCTAGTTTTTTTAGCACACTTCTATCACTGTCATCAACTACTGACTCCTCTATCTTATCAAAATCTTTTGAAATCTTATTCAACTCCTGCTATGACTACTAATACTCAGAACTTCCTTCCTCCATTAATATTAACAATTGCTATAAATAACAATCCTGTTACTTGCCATGCTTGTATATTACCTAATAACAACATGACCACTCCTAAGTGGAACAAAAGTCACCCTAGAGAGCTTCCTCAGTACTTCAAGGAATTGAAGTACCTTTTTTCTGACTGTAGTATTACTGATAATACTCAGAAAAAGGAATACACAGCTTGCTATGTCTCTTATAACATGGCAGAAACTTAACTCAGCTTACTAGAATTTAGCAATAATATAGTGATTGGCAATAATATACCCAGACCTTACACATATCAGGAACAGAAAGTAGCAGTACTTAGGTTGTACTCTGGAGCTAATGCTAGTGCATGTTATACTCTTGGTGACCTTGAATGACTTATTAACCAGACCTTCATCAGTAAATTGGCAACTTTTGGTCAGTTTTCTGACTATTACTGTAATTTCCATTGTATTATTAGGTGGCTTCTTACTAACAGCAAACTCTAAGAACATTGCTTATTCCAGCAGAGTATTCTCATGTTTCTATGGTCAAAAATTGTCTGCTATCTTGAAATCATGCTTCTTGATCACCATTTCATGGACCTTTACAATGTAGACCAGATTTTTCAAGGTGCTAAGTAGGTATTGAAAGGCACTGACATAGCTATGATAATGTCCACCATTCTTGCCTTCACCTTACTAGTACTTCCAGTATCATCCCAGCACCCACTGTTAATGCCCTCACTATATTGTCCCCTGCTTCCAAATATAAAATCCTTAAGTTAGCAACTATCATTACAATTATTAGCACCTTGGAACACCTGGAAGCATTATTTGCTAACAGTAGTCAGCTCTGCCAGCAGTTTCCATACTACAGGTGTGACAGCAGCAAAAAGGACTGCTTATACTATAGCTGGTTGTTGAGGAGTAGAAAAAAGCAGTTTGTTGTTAGGATAGCAACTTGAGCTGCTTTGATAAGGCAGGTGAAGGAGTTTGTGAGGCAGCAGAGCAAGCTAATAGCAGCCAGCTATCCCATACAGATCAAGCATTTAGGCTTGAACTTACTAATTGAGCAGGATAAAACAACTGTTAGAGAGAGTAGTGTTGCAAGAGAGAAGTGTCCCAAGAAGAGCTGAAGGGAGATCACTAGCAACATGGGGGCAAGCAATAATAATGATGGTAGCAATAATACCCTGCTGGCATAAAAATAAGTTGCAAGTCCCTCTATCACCATGGCCAAGCAATAGCAGCTCATTACTAGCAAGAAGGAGGAGGTAAAGAAAGACATTGTGATGAGGAAGGTGACATCTATGGCAACTATAGTTAAGTAGGTGATAAGGGAGGAGGGAGTTCAGCCTGGGGCTAGGAACAAGGCAATAGTGGAAGAAGAAGGTAAGTAGAAGCAGAAAGAGGTGGAGGTGATGCTAGCATTAGTAAGTACAAGTCTTCTTTGTCACTATTTCATTTACTAAATATAGTTACTAGGTGCTACATACCTCTCCTCCTCACTGGCAGGTGGGCAATGACAATTTAGTGTAGCTAAGAAAAGACTCAGTCTTAGTAGAACTATTGATGCCTACTTTGCTTCTTAAGGAGTATGAGGACTGGGCTGCAGAGCTCAAGCAATGATTCTGGTGAAAGCTGCAGACTGAATTGCTGGAGGCATGGGCCTACTATATATTTGTAAAGCAATTGGTAATAACATTGGTGGGGTATCATAGTGACTACCAGAATTACTTAGCCTGATTGGTGGAGAATGAAATTAAGGAGGAAAAGAAAGAGCAGGCAAAAGATGTGCCTAACAATGACACTGATGATGACATCAGAAAAAGTTGCTAAAGACCTACTGCTCCTTGCTCTATCCTACTGGCTCCTTGTTGGTAAAAACATCTTGAATTGGTTACTAAAATAAGAGTTAGTAACTATTGCCAAGACTTTATAACTATAGACAAACTTACCTTGAAATTTTCTTTGTTGTTCTTCTTAGCCTTTCCCTTTTCCTTTTGCTTGATCTTTGGAGTTGTCACTATTGTTGGCAACATCACTGACTTCCTAGCAATGCTGTTAGCTATATGCTGAGAGGTGGAGGGCCCAGCCTTCCCAATATTCCCATGACCCATACTAGCCTCATCCTCACATCCCTTATTATGCTCAGCCTTAGTCACTGTTGCCAGCTCATATAGTGGGTGCTAAAAGAAAACTTGGTCATTTGGAGACAAGTCCTCAAAAAGTTAAGGTTACCTTAGCAATGTTGCTAGCTCAGATGACATTGTTATCACCTACTATGATCTTTTCAGCCAAGTCTTTTAGTAGATACTTGAGGGAGGGAGAAGGCAGATGCCTAGCAAGAAATGTTGGTAATGTTACAAAAAGAGAAGGCAATAAAGAATTTACCAAGTGTTTATTAAATTCCTTCATCCAATCTTCCTTCTAGTACTTCTTGTATAACTACTAGCACTTCTTGTCAACAGCTTCTAGCTCAGCCCACTTTAGCCCACTATTAGCCATCTCAAACCATTAAAGCCAAGTCTTGATAATGGTGACTATCACTAACTTGGAGTTGATTACTAATTGGGAACATGTGGTCTTAAGGCAGCCCATTGCAGGAACACTATGGCCATAGCACATTTGTCTAGTTGCTTGGCAATTATGGAAGCCATGGCAATAAGAGGATAGTGAGGTGAGAGTATAGTTGAAGTCCTCCTAAATGACTGTCTTTTATTCTCTTGCCTCTCTCTATGCACAGACCATATAAGTGATCATAGGACTTGGTTGACTGAGGACATTTAAGATTTCAGCATTCAGAAGAATGATAAAAGTTATTGCTAAGTACTGTTACTAACATCTCTGACTATTTTATCTGGACAGCACATGACTTGAGCACAGTATAGGACTAGTGCATCTTTTGTTATTTTATTAATTCTTGTTTTACAGGTCACAAACATGTTACATGACTTATCATATGTGGTCTAGCCCCTAGGTCTGGAATGACATAGCCTTTTATATAGAATCTTAGTGACTACAAGACTTTTGAATTGCAAGCCTCATTATGTGAAGTCTAACCTTTAGATCTGGAATAACTAGGCCAAGACCTTTTCTTAGCAACAATTGCTAGTAATAATCCTTAGCAATACAGGCACTTCTCTTTTCAAGACATATATTATAGGATATATGACTTTATTTACCCATAATTTTCCTTGTCTTACTTATCACCATATCTGACCAACATCTATACTTCAGATACTGATGTTTGGTATACTCTTTTACTTTCATTTGCATATATTATACACTCTGAACACTATGTACTTATATTTAGTTACCATACTGACACTGATGTGCTCCTATGCTGCCTAGCTGCCATGCAGAAAACCAGAAGGGAGTACTTCAAGTGCACTGGTAACCAGATAGGGTAGCTGACAGTAGGATATGGGTGAGAGCAAGTCAGTAATTGTCCCAGAGAACAAGAGCTATAAATGGTAGGGTGAAAAGGGGTGCAAGTAAAAACAATTGCTAATGTTAGCCTAAGTCACTAAACACAAAATAGAATTGGAATGGAAGGTAAGGTGGTATGTGATGGGGATGTTAGTAAGGTAAACAGAAGTTGCTAAGGGGGAAAGGAATTAAGAACACATCACTAGGCAAATAACTGCTAAGAAGGTATTGCTAAGGTAAAAAAAACTAGTGATAAGGAGGACACAGAAACAAAAATGTAAATCAAAGGGGGAGTAAACAAGGGGACAAACAAGACTTGTTGCTAGCTGTAGTCACTAACATCACTAAGACACTGACACACAAAGGGCACCTGTACTTGATACCATGCTGAATTGATGATGAGTTTGTTAAGGCTTGTTGCTAAGCTATTAACAAGAGTAAGGATGAATGAAAATGAGTTCTGAGACAGAGAGAGATACTGAAGGGCAAGTACTTGGGGTTGCTCTACCCAGTTCTTCATTGTTCTACTAGGTATGTACAGGGAGTATTTATACTGTTTGTAAGTAATGTAGCCCAAAAAGAAAGACAGTTACCACAGGTAACAGCATCTGCTAAAATGCATGCTGGGTGTCAAAATGGTAACCAAACATAAGTATCCAATGTCAAAAGGTGCATACTATATGTCAGAATGAAAATAAAGAGCATACCAAACATCAGTATCTGAAGTGTAGACACCATCCAAGTATGTTAGTAATCAATAAAAATGAAGGGTCTAAGAAGTCACATGCTGATATATTTCTTTTGAAAGCAAAGTGCCTATATTGCTAGAGGTTATCACTAATGAATGTCACTAAGGGGGCTTCTGGCAAGGTTGTTCTAGATATATGGTTTAGGCTCCACATAATAAATGCTTGTGATCTAAAAATTTCTGTGGCTGCTAAGGTCTCATGCAAATCTCATGCTGATCTCCAGGTCCCATGCTGTCTCAATAGGATAGTTGGAGATGTCAGTAACTGTACTCAGCAACAGATAGGTCTTATCATCCTTTCCTATGCCAAAATCTCAACTGTCCTTAGTCAACCAAATCCCATGATTGCTTGAATGGTCCACACATAGAAAAGGAAATATCTATAAAAGACTGG
>JABCKS010025026.1:21305-32549 GCA_018851325.1 Termitomyces sp. DKA19 | reverse complement strand
GGTCGTCGCCACCACCCTCGCAGCCTACGCCCTCAGTTCTCTCCTCACAGGTCCGCGTCGCCCTGTTTCTCCCACTCACCCACTCCCCCTCCCTCCCACAGGCCTCACATTCCTCCTCCTCGGCGCTCTCCGTCTCGGCGCCCTCATCGGCTTTTTCCCACGACACATCCTCGTCGGGTACGTCTCCCGTCCTCATTCTCTCCCCCCCTCACACATCCCCAGCTGCATAGGCGGCGTCGGCGCCTTCCTCCTCCGCACGGGCTTCACCGTCTCCATGCGCGTCGACGAAGACGTCGACTGGCCCACGCTCCAGCGCGTCTTCCTCGACAGCGCCAACGTCGTCCTCTGGGCCGTCCCTCTCGCCCTCGCCGTGCTCTTGCGCCTCATCACCAGCAGGTGGTCCCATCAGCTCATCATGCCCATTTGTGAGTACTCTCGCGCGTTTCTCATTCCGAGCTCCCTCCCTCATACGTCCCCACATCAGACTTTCTCATCATCCCCCTCCTCTTCTACTTCATCGTCGCCGCCCTCGGCCTCCAGCTCTCCCACCTCCGCAACGCACGCTGGGTCTTTGACGTGGGCACCACCCAATCCGAAGCCTGGTACAAGTTTTATTCTCATTGGGGTGCGTCCGTCCATCCCCCCCCCATCCACTCACGACGTTCTTTTTCGTTCTAGATTTCACAGCTATCCGGTACGCCGTGCTGCTGGACACGCTTCCGACGCAGTTTGCTCTGTGAGTCGACTTTTTATTCCCGTGTTGTCGCTGAATCAACGCACTCAAAGGCTATTCTTCAACATCCTCCATCCGCCTCTGAACGTCCCCGCTCTGTGTACCTCTAATCTCAAAAAAAAAAAAAAAATTCGTATCCACTCACGCCAGTCCCACAGCCGTATCTCTAAACGAAGACGTCGACACCGACAAGGAACTCGTCGCACACGGCTACTCCAACATCCTGTCCGCCTTGTTCGGCACCGTGTACGTACCGTACCGTACCCATCATCACTTTCCGACCCGACTAATCCTACCCGCCCCCAGCCCAAACTACCTCGTCTACGTCAACACGCTCCTGTGAGTCCCCCGCCCAAAACGCACGCACGCACGCACGCACTGACGCCCGCCCGCGCCCTACGAGGTTCTACCGCGTCGGCGGCGGTTCGAGGATCGCAGGGTTCATCCTTGCGCTCGCGACGGCCGCGCTGTTGGTCGTCGGCACCGCCCCCATTGCCTATATCCGTGTGTCCCCTTTCTTCCTTCTTTTCTCTTGCTGGTGAGCGTGTGCGTGCAGCGGTGATGGTCGTCGGCGCGCTGATATTCGTGCTGGGGATCGATCTTGTCAAGGAGGCGTTGTGGGACACGAGAGGCAGGACGACGAGGTGATTATCGAACTTGGGCCCCCCCCGACCACCGTGCTGATGGTTTGACAGGACAGAGTACATCACGATCGTGGGCATCGTCGTCGTCATGACCGTCTGGGACTTTGTCACGGGCGTCTTGTGCGGCATCATTGCGAGCTGTGCGGTCCTGTTCTTGGTTTATGGCATGACGCTGACGCTGACGCTCGCGCTCGCGCTCGATAGGTTTCTTCTTTGTCGTGCAAAACTCGCAGAGGCGGAGTATCCGGTCTCTGTATACGGGCGAGACGGCGCTGTCGACTGTGCGACGGCCGAGCGTGCAGCGTGCGTATTTGCGCGAGGTGTCGAAGCAGACGACGATTCTTAGGCTTCAGGGTGCGTCTGTCCTTCCCCACACACTCTCACACACACGCTCACGCTCACCCCCCCCCCTCCCCCCCGCCCAGGCTTCCTCTTCTTCGGCACAATCTCCCACGTCGAAGACACGATCCGCGACACCGTCGTCGGCATGGCGCCCATCAGCTTCCTCGTGCTCGACCTGGCGCTCGTCGCGGGCGTCGACATGTCGTCCGCGGAGGCGTTCGTGCGCATCCACCGGCTCCTCGGCGCGCGCGGGGTGCGCATGGTGTTTTGCGGGTTTGAGGCGCGCGGGGCGGTGGGCCGCGCGCTGGAGAGCGTGTGTGTGCTTGGTGCGGAGGGGGTCGAGCATTTTGTGAGGTTTAGCGATGCGGTTGAGTGTGAGTGGTTGTTTATCTTGCGAGGTGGGGTGGGCTTGTGGGCTTGTGGGCTGATGTTGTGGGGCAGGGACGGAGAATGCGTATTTGCGCGCGTGGTATTTGGCAAGGAAGAGCCAGGGCGTGGTTGCTGCGGGTGCGGGTGTCGGTGCGGATTCGTTTGTTATGACGCCGAGGAAGGCGTATTTGCGGGATGTGGGTAGTAGGACGATTGGGAAGAATGGTGTGTGGGTTTTCTTTCTTTGTGTGTGTGGTTTTTTGGGTTGGGGTCTTAGGTTGCCCCCCCCCCCCCCCTTCCCCCCAGAATCATCCGAACACGAATCCGAACACCCGCACGAGCCCCTCAACACGCTCATCAAAGCATTCTCGACCGATACCCAACACGGGCCCACGCCCGACGTGCTCGACGTCCTGCGGCGCATGACGACGTACCTCGAGCCGCAGCGCCTGGCGCCCGCGTCCGTCCTGTGGGAGCAGGGCGACGCCCCGGACGGGCTGTACATCCTCGAGTCGGGCGTCCTGCGCGCGTCGTATGCGTTCGCGGAGCATCTCGAGCGCGTCGAGGAGTCGATGGTGCCCGGGACGCTTGCGGGCGAGCTTTCGGCGCTCTCGGGGCTCCCGCGCAATGCGCGCGTCGTCGTTGAGCGCGAGGCGAGGGTGTGGAGGCTCAGTTGTGGGGCGCTTGAGAGGCTGGAGAGGGAGGAGCCTGCGTTGGCCCGGGCCTTTTTGAGGCTTGTGCTTAGAGGTGCGCTGTGTGTCTCTCTCTCGGGCTCATGAGTCTTTGATGATTTTTTATAGCTGCGAAGATTGATTATGATATCTTGCTTGCTGCGCTGGCGTCGAGACAATGATTAGTGCGGGTGTGGACGGTGATGATATAAGTATAAGTGTGATTTATGGTTTTTCTTTTCTATCGTGTACATGGTGGTTGTTCTGTTTCTTGTTTGTGGTGGTATCGAGTTACGTACACCGGACACATTGCTATATACTTTGTTTTTTTTTCGAAACGTCAAGGCGCGTGGATATAGTAGTGGCTCGAGGCCCGGCAGTCACACGGACTCTAGCTCGAGCCATCCTACGGTATCTCCAGCCCCCTGCCAAGACAAGCAGGTACATACATACATGGTTACGCAGCAAGTACGCACCGCGTTCGTCTGACCCCGTCACCGATCAACCATTACGCAGGATACGAGATGCAAAGTCCCGCTCCGTGTTCGTCGAGGGCCCGCTTGAGTCCTCCCTGTGATATTTATGGTATATCGCAAGATCGCGGAGCCGCCAATCGGCTTGCTCGTTCGCCAAGGCCAAGAAGTCGTCGGGGGTGTACAGATTCTGTGGAGGGGGGGGGGCACGGTAAGATCAAAAAAGTCAGCGACGCGTGATTGCACGGGCGTACCGGGGGCGTTTCGAGCACGAGCGTGAGCGAGCGCAGCGCGGGGAGCGTGTGTGCGAGCAGCGCGAACGTCTCGGAGCTCAGAGTCTGGACGTCCAGCGAGAGCGTTCTGAGGAGGCGTGCGCGGCCCCCGAGGGCGCCGACGACGACCGGTGCTACCTCCTCGGGCGCGAGGAACCGCCCGAACAGACGGAGGGTGTGCAGGCGCGCGGGCGCGTCGTGGATCAGCGATATCATCGTGCGCAGGTCGGCTGCGGGGAACGTGAGCGACTCCAGGTGCGCGAGGCTGCCGACGTCGGCCGTGCATGCGTCGCTGACGGCCGGCCATGCGCGCAGAGCCTCGGCGGGTCCCTCGTCGTACGTCGGGCGCACGACGAGCGTGGTCAGCGATGCTTTGTGCCGCAGGAGGAGGCTGCTTAGCGCGGAGGGGCTGTAGAGGTACTGCGCGTCGTTCAGCTGCAGATGGAGGGCCAGCGCTCGGAGATTCGGGAGCGGCCCGAGGGCGCGGAGGAATGTGGAGTGGTCGCATCGGGCGACGGACGCGATGGTCAAAGTGTGGAGAGTCCCTTCGAGGCGGTTGATGAACGGCGCGACTGACCGGATCAGGACGTCGACGTTGATCTCGCCAATGCTGCGCTCGGTGGAGGGGTCGTATTCGAAATGGAGGTCCAGTTCGGTTAGACGGGGAAAGTCGGCAAAGGTCAGGATCTGGCCGAACCTCGACACGCGCGTACGCAGGACGAGCTTGGACAGGTTCGTTTGGAATGCTGCGCGTGCAGAGGAGAGAAAGGAGAGCGTGTCGGCGTTGATTGGCATATCTCGCCATTGGAACTCGCATTCTACCACGTTGGTCATGCCTTTGATTGCTTTTATCATAGAGGCCATGAGCTCGTTCAGTGGCGGGTACGTTGTGAAGCCGTGCGGACGTGGCGGACGATCGTCTGGAGTAGTCTTGGCGTCGCTCGGGTAGAAATAATTCAGCATCTGTCCAAATGTATAGCTCCAGGTCTCCCGCTCCATGAGGGATGATCGTTGGAATAGCGCTTCTCGTTCAAAGAGGTACTGGATGAACCATGGCCGGATGTGGAGACGCCGAACACGCCGTGCTATCAAGGGATCTCTATAATCAACATTTCGTGACCACCCATTGCAAGACCACGGCTGAGTGGGACTGACTGGAGACGCTCGAGGAGTCTGATCAGCTTCTTATCCAGCGTTCCCCATTCCACTTTCCCGTATCGTGTGTCCAGAACGAGATTGAAAAGGGTACGGTTCACCCACATCAAGGTCGGGAGGGCTTGAGGGGGGATGTATCTAGCAATAACAGCCCAAGTGTCCAGTGGAAGGTCTTGCATGGTTGATCAGTTCGAGAAAGCGCAGTGGACGTGAACTCCCTGTCATCCATGAATGTAAATTCGTCCACGCATCTGTCGTAATGTGGGAGTGTGTCAACATTACCCCGTACTTCTCTGAATAAACGAGGACATCCTCTTGTGGGACAATAACTGCTACTTGCCATGTGGACCACCGTCAAATAGTAAATAAAATCCTGTCCTAGTCAACGTTCGTGTCGTTCAAAAACGCGTTCTGCAGACATATATGATCAACGAACCACATGCCTCAAACCTTTTCTTCGTCTATCCTTCTGATCACGCCGCATCGTCGGCACGTATGTTTCTGAAAATCCTCGGAATGCAATGCGGCTCAACGTCCCGACCTAATCCACGATGCCCTCAGAACTGAAAGCCCTCTACGAAGAAAAAGGTTTTGTCATCGTCCCCGGCCTAATCCCTAGCTCCTCAGACGAGCAAAAGCTACGTGAAGCCTGCGATCGCATCGTATCCCTTACCCGTGAAGGGAAATGGCCACATCGCAGAACCGTCGGGAAGCAGTTCCCGCCTTTTGGTCACGATAACCCAGATTCGTGGGGCGTTCAGCATGTTATGCATCCGGAACTTGGTGAACCTGTGTTTGCGGAATGGTATACTTCGCAGAAGTTGTTGGATGTCGTTGTAGAGTTGCTTGAATGTGGTGAGGAGGATTTGGAGATGGGCGAGTAGCTTCGCGAACTGTCGAGCTTGCCAGCTGAAGTTGATTCTAGAGCTGTTCAATCTTCTTATTAACCCGCTGGGACATAATTTTGCGCTTCGATGGCATCGTGACGATGTCGGCGAAAAAGCGAGCGAAGAAGAGGAACGACAAGCTCTGCAGAAATGGCATTTCGGTGTACGTCATTTTACGTTCAAAACTGTTATTGTATTTTTGACGCCACAATCTCGTTCAGGTTCAATGGAACACGTACAAGTGGCATTCTAGAGCATGTCTTGTGAATATACTAACGTCTCTCATAGTGCTCTTTATCGTGACTCTTGCCTGTTCATCGTACCGGGCTCACATCAAACACCTCGAACACCGGAGCAGCGCAAGCACAGCGAGACCATCGAACCTCCCTGCAATCCTCTCGACATGCCTGGTGCTGTACAGCTGACGCTTCAGCGTGCGTAATGCGCCTTACACGTTTCGCTTCATATCATAATTCATCGTATCTCAGCCGGAGAGACCGTCTTTTACAACTCAAACATCCTCCATTGCGCGACGTACAATTGTACAGACAAACGCGCGACACTGCACGCTACTATGGGTAACGCCAAAGGAGGTTCCACGCGCGCACGAAATATCCTTCAGCATGGTCTAGATTGGATGAAGGAAGACGCATTCCATAAGGGGCTGAATGAGAGGGGTAAGACGATGCTGGATAGGTTGATAGAGATGAAGGAAAAGAATGTGAGTGTGGGCTATTCGTTGTCCGGATGAGTGAATGACTTGTCCCTCTACGAAAACAATGTTGAAAAGATTGTATACCATTGTATTAGTAGTAGTCTTGCTACTTACGCTTAAATTTGATCTGTATCTACCTAAGGAACAGAAGCACGGCAACCAGTGAATCCTGTCCCTAGTGTCGAGGCTAAAGTGATGGAACCCTCCAGAATTTCATTTACAATGCTCGGACAACTTGAAGACATATAGCCGACATGAGAATCGTAGGGTAGAGTCAGTCTTCCGAAATGGTCTTGTCACGACTCTTGCCGTATGTCATTCGAGTCGGTGGAGCCGCAAGCATGCCAGAGGTTCGCTCAATTCCTGAGTCAATTCCAACGTCCAGTGTCTCTTCCAATGTGCGCGGTATTCATACACAGCCTGTGTCCTTTAATTTAATGCTGGAGCTGGACCGACGATAAGCACTGAACAGATGACGCAATATCTACATATGAAAAACATGTTCAAGCTACACATTTCAATTCGTTATACAATGTAGATTCAGAATTGAATATATTAGTATACAAGTATGACATCTAAATATCTGTGGGTTCAGAATGAAGCCATGGAATCCAGACTGGAGAAAATTGCACTTTGTATCATATGACCTAAATTATAGAAGTGACTGTAGCACTAACACCACTGTAACAGCAATAGAAAAAGGCTATTATCAATGAGCAACTAAGAAGGTATAGATTTTCTGCATTCCCAGTACTGCATTCAACTTCTTGTCCGTGTATCGGCGTGAAGCATAATCCACAGTAACAGCATCAATTAAATTTCATGGACTTGAAATTTTCTGCGGGGATGTGACCTTAGTGGTCTATCTCTACGAGAGAGTTGTACACTACGATCGCTTTACACCCGAGGAAGATTTATTGAATGACTCGGTTATAGAGTGGAAATCGAACTGGAGCAAATACCATCCTGACACGTCCAAACCTCGCCTTGGTCTTATTGATTTCCAAGAATATATGGCGTTTGGCACGGTGATGCTTCCTTTCATGCCCATTATGTACTTGTCTTATATCCAACCGTGAGTGTTCTGTTTCTCCATGATTCGTAAAGTGTCACAGATATGCAACGGCCATATAATCTAGTTTTCGCGTGAGAATCTGCAAACGATTGAGAGCAGAAAACTCTAGATGTACTGCAAATGCTGGTGACGACTTGCTTTACAACGATTTGTTATAACTTGTGATCAGAGATTTGCCTCCGGACCGAAGAGCCTGTGCTGCTTGTGGCTGGAATTGGTTCGGCAGAGTCCGGAGGAGCCGCCCTGTCATCAGCAGTCCATATCGATGTCCGTCGTCGATGCTGCACTTTGAACTGAAATCTATGTGAACTTGAGATTGCGAAGCTACTGCATCCATATCTGGCCAACAACTGTCAGGGTGAACTCCGTTTTTTCTCCCTTTTTTTCTGATATTTTTCAAGTCCGAAAGTCACTGAACACTTTTGAACGCTTATGTTCACAGCTTCACTCACATATTGGCCTCACAACTGCATGATATTATACAAGGTGCGTCGTGCGAGTCCATAACCGTTTTCGAGTTTTATGCTGTAGTGCTTATCTTAGCGATGTAATCCCTCTAGTCTTCATGATATACGCGGTTATCACGAATTTGTTCTCTGCGTTTCTAACAGGTCACGAACAGATGTTGATGTTCTATACCCAGGGCCATTGAGATGCCCTGACTTCACGATCGGACATGTCGCACCTACCTTATCATGTTGAGCTTAGAATTATCCGATTTTGGCTAGCAGCGTATCTTCCTGTTGCTTTTCAATGTGGCTCTCCCTCACGATCATCGACTATTTCGTAGTCAAGTTGCTTGTGTGACGACGTATCTAGGATGATCCAAGTCTCGATCACTGTACTCGAGGAGAACTCTTCAAAAACGCCGTCACGTGTTCCATGCGACATCCCGCCGTTTTGTTTCTTCTTGACTTCAATTCTCAACCAAACTGCGTCACTATGAGAGCGACAGAACTCTTTGCAATCTTCACTTTGATCAAATCTCTTGAAAGGATCTCCATCTGTCCTGGATTCACGCCCTCCTTCATGTGCAGTGGCGTCGTCTCCGTCCCCACCTCCCTCGTGCCCCTCGCTCTTCTCAACATTCTCTCTCCTTGCCTCTTGACTCATAATCAGTCAAGTATTCACGCCGATAATACCACCGCTCGTCTTGTCATCAACGCCCCGACATGCAAATTCTACATCTCCCAAATCGCACGTCCTAGGTTTAGCCCCGTTCCGGTTATTTCACCCCGCCCACAGCCAATTTGCCTCAACAGGCATCTTAACCCGACGTTCGAGGTTCCCGGTCCTAAATCGCCCTGGATCATCGTACCACCTTTCCCTCCGCCTTCAGAACCATCATTTCCGCCATCACCAATGCTGCCTCCTCTCCTTCCGTCTGAAAAGCCGGAAAATAAAGGTAGGAGTCTTTGGTTGCCAGTGGTGTTCACGCTCGTCTCGGTTTTGACGATTTGGAACTTCTGCTTTGTTGTAAGTCATCTTTCCTCCTTGGTAAGTTTTTCTCGTTAATGTTATCTAGCATGCGCGTCACTATCGTCACTTTACCGTGCGTCATTCAGTTCAACAGGTGGCCAGTGATTCGGCCTGTGCCCCATCATTTTCACAGCCAAGTGCTCTTGCTTTCGAGTGCAGGAAGGCGGATCCAAGGGAACGCGTCATTCAATCCCGCGTATGCATCTCTGCTTTACCCTCCTTGCCGGCTTTTTCCGCACTGCGAAGGGGTAGAAATGTTACTTGCATACGTGCTCATGTATCATCATCATCTCTAACACATTGACTAGACCACCACACACTAGCTTCGCCTACTTGTACTCTGAGTTTGTAGCTATACACCACTTATACTACGTACCAACTTCAAACCTTCACTGTGGTTTCATACCACGAAACACCTCGAAAAGGTTACCAGACTGCATGTAGTCATCACGCGTTCAGCACAGAAATGGACCTGAGGCAGGACAAAGCAATCGTGACGGCTGTAACCTGTTTTCGACGGGGTCGCGGGTCGTGCCGAAGGCATCATCTCTCCCAAGTGCCAGGGCCGTACAACTTTCCCTCGATGACCATAGCAACTTTGATTTACTCAAACGTATTTTTATGTCTATACAGGACACACAAGACCTACCTTACGCAACAAGAGCTTTCAGGTATGTTATATGAATCCTAGCACTGTTACGGATTTGTTATCGAGAACTAATTCACTGAGCCTCTAAATTCGCGTAGCTATTGGTTGGGTAGCAACCTCGGTCGTTTCGCCCATTTTGAAGGACAATGCTGAATAATTGCTTTGACCCATCACATAGGAGGGTCTCTATTCGCTTTGATGCGTACAGGGACCTTCCTCATTTCTGAGTGATATAAGTTGAGGATGGACACCTTAGCTACTTGGATCCTCTCGATATATTACTTGCATCATGTTCGCGGGGGAGTCCGTCGGTCAGTCTGTCCCGTCTCTTTTCCCCGTTCCTTGTCATCGTTGAAACACACTCGTTTTTCTCTGTTAGGGGAACTTACAGCTGCCTTCCAGCGCCTCAGTCTTGATGACTGCTTAGTCGATCCGATCCGACGAATGCGTTGCCTAGCTCCACGGCCTCCCTTGTTGACGGTGCAACATAACCTTGAGCCATTTGAAGCTAAGAACTTCAGCCAACTCCCTCTCGACATCCTTTATACCTTGTTCCTCTCCATGAAGACGGCCGAACCTGAAGAGTCACTCCATGCAATTGTCGCAGTTTCGCATGTGTGCAGGTCCTGGAGGGCCGTTGCCATTGGCGCCCCTTTGCTCTGGACATACTTACGAGTCTCCTGGACCTCAGGTCCGTGTCACCACATCAGTACTGTCACCAGTCTTCTCAAACGCTCCCGGCATCTCTCCATTATCTTGCATTTCGATATTAGAACTCTCCAGGAAACCGAATCCCCTTGGGGTAAAGTCTTCTCACCACACAGCCATCGCGTGCATAAATTGATGATGACACTCCATAACTCTGTTAATTATCGATTCGCTGTGTACACGCTGATATCCCCTCTCAAATTCCCGGCGATGACTCGCTTTTATCTGGACATGAAGGGCCCGAATCGAACGCGGATTTTTGCTTCTGTCGAGGCACGCGAGCAAGTACTTGTTCCCCAATGTCATCCATGCCCTGTCGTACAGCCAGTCGTACAGCCAGCCACGCGCCGCTACATAATGTGCCATCACCTTGATTGGCTAATCCGGCCTTTTCAGATCACATCCCTCTCTTTGAAATGTACCATAATAAGGGTTCGCGAACTTCTCCCAGTTCTCATTGCGTGCCGGTCGACTCTCGTTCATTTGGAATACTATGCCTCAAATTGTCTTACTGATTGGGTGTCTCGACGAGCTCTTCAACGCTTCACCCTTCCCGTCCTCACGTCGCTTCGCATCGGATATGGTTGTGCGGATCCTGCATTTTGGCTTGTTGCGCGACTGGATTTTCCCCGTCTATCTTCGGTAATGTTGCACGACTTCAGACGCTGCCCAGAGGTTGGCCTTCCACCTCCTCTGCCTGAGAAAGCTGAACCAAAATGGACCGATGCGTACGACATTCTGATGGTTCTGATGCACTCTATGACGATCACCAACCTCACACTTCATGGTGTCGAGTGTTTTTCGAGCAGCTTCGAAGAAGTGACAGAACCACTCCATGCTCTTTTCCAAAATCTCGAGTCCTTGATGCTCATCAAGTGCGATGGCAAATTCCTCCATATCCTTCGTAATACCACCTTACAATCCTCTTTCCAAGCTCTGGAGAGATTATCGGACCTTGCCATCACATGCTACGACTACTCAATGGTCCTTGAATATCTGCGGCTGCGGGAAGCACGTGGTTTACCTCGCTTGAACACACTTTCAGTCAATTCCAAGATGGCTATTCTTCGCC
>JABCKS010025026.1:0-19358 GCA_018851325.1 Termitomyces sp. DKA19 | reverse complement strand
AACACGCTGATGCATTCTGTGCAATTCGAAGGCCTTCACATGCTCATTTACCTTTCTGCCCATACAAGACTGTTAAAGCTTTTGTATCTGGCTTCATTGAAGGTCTCATACATCCTGATCCTGCAAACTTTCTGTTCGCAATGTACAACGAAACCAAGGCATCTGAAGCGGAGGACTCAGATGGTGCATTTGCAGGTGTCATTGGTTACTCCAACAGTAACGTCCAAAAGGTGGAAATTGATTGGGTTCTAATTTCCCCAAAGTTCCAGTGCAACTCATGTCACCACCAACGCGATCGGGCTTCTGCTGAAATACGCACTTGATCTCCCCGAGGCAGGGGGGCCTTGGATGTCGACGGATGGTTTGGAATTCTAGTCCACTGAATGTGTCCAGCCTCAAGGCTGCGGAAAGGATGGGGTTCATAAAGGAAAGATACGCGAGATGGACACATTGTGATGCCACAAGACAGGCTTGTTGGAAGTGGCAATGAGACAGGAGATCCTGAACCACATTTGCCTGGACGGAACACACAAACGTTTGCTATTTGTTGGGATGACTGGGATTCAGGCGTCTCACAACAAGTGCAGGCGCTGACTATGTATTTTGTGTCCAGGTATGCAACGTGCCATCAGTGGCTGTGCTGACCACGTCGCCATGTCGTGGCTGAAGAAAATGTTGTTTCTTTGCTGCCGCCACCTTTAGCTTTTCTTATAGAGGTCAAATGGACTTTCTACACACGCAAATAGCACATATACAGCGACATCTGGCGTTCGTCGCTGTCGACCCTATTGACTGGAAGCTTGCCGTTCAAGGTTTCTCTTGGACAGTGACCCTTTTTGAAACCTATCTCTTGTATGTACTGACTCTGGATTTCGGGTCGAGCCTCTTTTTACTCAAAATTATCGACTCAGGGTTCGACAATATCCGCTTTACTCTAAATCTGAACCTCCTGCGGCGCTCACTAGCCACTTTAAAGCGGACGAGTTCAAAAAATCGCAAGATTATGGAAGGGACAAGGCGAAATTTGCCTTGGTCTCAGGTTTGTTGAAGCAGAGTCTAGACTCTGCCCTTTTGTACTTCGGATTTTATGCTTGGTCATGGGGTGTGGCAGGCTGGTTGACAAGGTTTGCTGGCTTCGGGTCTGAATACGAGGTAAGAGAATCACCAATTATCAGAGGTGCCTTTGTTCTGACAGAGACCGAAGATTGTCCAATCTATCGTCTTCGTCTTCGTGCTCTACTTCTTATCCACTATCCCCACACTACCACTACAAGTCTATGGAACGTTTGTCCTCGAAGAAAAGCACGGGTTCAACAAAACTACGCCTAGGTTGTTCGTCACAGATCTATTGAAAGGTTGGGTCCTTGCCATTTTCATGGGTTCGCCCTTCTTGGCGGCATTCCTCTACATTTTCAAGTGGGCCGGCGAGCGATTTGTACCCTGGCTCATGGCGTTCATGTGCGTCTGTTTGATGAGGTTCTTAATGTTTTCTGACAATTATCCACCAGGATCACGTTCCAACTCATTATGGTCTTCATCTATCCGACTGTCATCCAACCCTTGTTTAACACGTTATCGCCTTTGAAGGCTGGAGAGCTTCGTTCTCGAATTGAGTTATTGGCCTCCAAACTCCAATTCCCTCTCAAGCATTTGTACGAGATTGATGGCTCTAAACGCAGTTCTCACAGCAACGCGTACTTCTTTGGGCTTCCCTGGGTTCGTTTACATCGTTGTTTTTTCTTATTTTATCTTGATTATCTCGCAGAGCAAGCACATTGTCATCTTCGACACCTTGATTCAGCAGAATCAACCTAACGAAGTTGAGGCTGTCCTCGCCCACGAGCTGGGCCACTGGTACTACTATCATCCGGCAAAGCTGATGATGATCTCTCAATTCCACATCTTCACAATCCTCGCTCTCTTCCCCGCGTTCCTCCGTGCTCCGCCCGTCCTTGCCGCCTTCGACTTCCCCAAAGCAGTCGCCACCAATCCGCCGACTATCGTCGCGTTCACTTTGTTCCAGGTTTGTACATCTCTGCCTCTACTTGGCCTTGAATTGACGCTCGTCCGTAGATGATCTTGACCCCGCTTGAAGCCTTCGTGTCTATTGGCATGAACGCAATAAGCCGCTCATTCGAGTACCAGGCCGACAGGTTCGCGTGTGAGCTTGAGGAGAAAATCCAACATGAGGACATGAAGGATATGGGCGAGCGTCTGGGTCAGGCGCTGATAACTATTCATGTCAAGAACTTATCCACTGTGTGGGTTGATTGGCTGTGCGTATCTATATTTGGTGAATGTCTTTCTGGCTGACTGTCGCTTTTCTGTTCAGGTACTCTGCATACCACCACTCCCATCCGACATTGACGGAGCGTCTTCGAGGATTGGAGTCATATAAAGCTGAGATCCAGAAAAAGAACGCATAGATGTTGTACTCTATAGCTACCAGTGATTTTTGCGCGCGTTTATATCCATTGTAGGTAAACGTACAATATAATATACCGATTAAACAGTTACCTCCTCTTGACATCAAGGTTTTTTATCCAACCACTAAATATGGTATTTCCATTTTCCTTTTGTATTCCTTGTAACTGCTGGTTGTAGACTCATTTTGAGGCCACAATTATGGAATGTCGGACGAGCAATAGAAGACCCCACAAGTATCTATCATAATGTCGCTAGCCAGCTTGATATTCTCGGCAGCTAGGTATGATCAAAATCCATCAATCCTACACAAATTGAATGAGGTAGGAACTATATAGAAAAGATCTAATATCGTAGAGGAGGTAGTAGAAGAGCTAATGACGTCAATGTCGAATCTGAACAAAATTATCAAAACCACAGTCGTTTGAGCGTTTAACGTTTACCGAAGTAACAGCAAGACTTTCAGTGGTCTCAAATATCTACCAGTCTCCCCGATGCCGAGCGAGATTTGTGAGTATATTACGCCTCTTATTAGGGGCACACCCTGACTATCTGCTCTCTTTACAACGAATTGTTCCTTCCAGGGCATCAATCAAGTTTAACGATTGAAGGTTATGCCGGATGAAATAAAGATGGGGTACCAATGGCAATGTCCACGGATGACGTATATCTCAATGAGCTGTCCTCTGCCTGCTGGAACCGGACAATTATGTACATTCAGGTATTTCACTTAATTATACATATAGTTTATAAACTATCTGGTTCCTTCGATATCTACCACCTAATTTTTCTGTTTCGACTGGTTATTCGTCCACAATCCATCATCTTGCATATTATTTGTACTCGATGCTCGACTTCTTTTGCACCACACTATTTCCACAACAACCCTCAATGTTTATCGGGCAATTAACCCAAAAACACCTACGCAAGGTAATTAACTTACAATCGGAAGAATACCCGTTTGAATCTCCAGATAATAGAATTCCAGCACTTTTTGCCCCAAACCCATCGACCAGACCAGTTCTTGACAGGATATTGTGCATGATATGTCTCAAGATGTCCAAGCACTTTATCCTGCATGCCCTCTAGGGGTTATTTCTGCACATTTCAAGTCCTTCAAGAGGATAGATCCAGTGGCAACATCCAGCTCTTCGTCTTTCAATCGTCTATAACAAGTTCTGACCTTTGCTCTGATAGACGCACCCGGCCTCAAGTGCAGAAGACGCCTGATTAGAAAGGATGTGGACAATGGTGGTTATATCTTGAAGGGATAATTTAGTTGAATGACGTGTACGACTATCCAAAGACCAACCAAAGCGAGAGATGATTTGCAGCTGTGGTCGCCAGATTTTCAACAGAAGGATAGAACAATATGTTGACCGCAGGCACCACAGTGCTTCAAATGAGCAACGAGGCCACTATCTGTGTTGGGAAGGCTGATATGAGCTACATTTTTCAAGTCCTTAAGATCGAATTGTGGTCAGCTATGAGGGATGAATGACGCACGACTTGATGATGAGCGTGTTAAGCTAACACACATGGAAACCTCCTGAGAATATAAGGTCACTTGAGGTTCGGGAACTATGCGATACAATGAAAATCGAGAGGACAACCACTTGGTGTTTTATCTATATGGTGTTTTATCTATACAGTGAATCAAAAGAAGGTTGAGATCAATATGACACGCTGAAACACTGTGCTTTGGCTATGGCTCGTGAGTAGCCTCTTCACTATCCGCCCGATAAAAAGCGGGGCGAGCCACGGGGTGGGCAGCGAGGGCGAGCCTTTTCGCTGGGAAAAACACGAGTCATTGTGTCAAAGCTACCTGAGGCCCAATACCACTCTGTTTTCAAAGGGTTACTACTGAAAGAAACCAGCTTCACTTTAATCAGTCGCTTTCATGAATGGACGGGTATGCAAGGAACCATCCGCGTTGATGTCAGTAGATAAAAATCGAGACCGATCGATTGCAATTGATTCCGAGAGAGACAGAATTTGGTCTCGAGAAATGAGTCGTACACTAAACGGTCGACCAATGATGTGATATCTGCAGCACAGGTCCGGAGAAGCAATCAAGTCAACAGGTGAATCCTAATCAGAGAGTTAGGAGCTCCAATCAGATTCCAACAGACAATTGGAAAGAATTTTGATCAGATTTTGACAAGAAAAAAACGTTGTGAATGTGCGTTGAGATAAAATTTTGAGTACCACGCTTAGGGCCCAGTAGAAAACGAGGACACTCAGGGACCAAAGACATTGACAACCGCTCCTGTAGCTATGAAGAGCTTAGGAACAAAAAAAAAAGACTTTTGTTGTCAGTAGGCGGTCTCTTGAGCTTCTAAAGTACTATTTACATAGAATTACATTGATATGAGCATATTTGTTAAATACACGTCAGCGGCTACGACAAGCTTGAACCCACAACATGCACCCGAGCGGCCTCCAAGTAGATTGAGACACGAAGTTAGACTTTTATCTTGGTCTGCAGCCCATAAGGTGGAACACTGGAAATGTCGACTCGCAAGAGAAAACATCGAAATATTAGTGGTACAATACATTCAGATCAGACCTCGGACCCCCACAGTACCTCATATACTGTTTCCGACTGCGACACTACACTTGGATCTGCTTTGTACGCACAGGCCTACGAAGCAGACATCATCCATGGACCAGCAGCAAAGATCGCAGCTGCTTCTCTTGAAGTCCCGTTACCAGATACTATCGAAACTGGAGGTGCCCTGATCAGATGGGGGGCCCAAACGCATCCCGCATTTCCTGAAGACGAAGACATACTTGGTACGCAGGTCAGTAGTAATAAGAATGTCATTTGGGTAGACAGGTGCGTTTCTTTTGTAGTCTTGAAGTTGTCTGGCTTCATTATCTGTGGTCTGTGCTCCTGTCTCTTGATCTCTCGCGGCTTGCCGATAACATGGTCTGAAGTCAATTCTCTTTCGTCATCCCCTTTTCGAATATACCATCTGACGTGTACGTCACACAGATATGATGCTCGACTATTACTGGATACTCTACCGCCGCCGGACCCTCTTGGGACCTCAAAACATCTTCCGGACTCACCTGGTGGATGGTCTGACTTGCCCTCCGACAATGAAGATGTGTTCTTCCTTAGTCCAGAAGAAGTGGAAGACCTCCGTCGCAATAAGAAAAGGCAACATCTCGAGCAACTTCGAGAGGAACGGCTGAAAGCTCGGCGTGAAGAGGATGGCGAGTCTGAAGAGGACGAAGCTTGGGGAGGGAGCGATGAAGAAGTGCATTTTTTTCCTTGGAGTCCGAACTCCATGTTAATTTTCATTGACTTGTGTAGCCGAACGACATCCAGCGTGATCTGATGCAAAGAACAGCGAGTCATCTCCTCTCTTCACCCAATTCTGCACAGTTAGAGGCACGTATCCTCGCTAACCACGGCAACGACATCCGATTTGCATTCTTGCGTGGCCGATGGAGTAACGCGTGGAAGATTATCAAGGGAAAGGCAAAGATGGCAGAGGCGAAGGAGCAGGTACGAGACAGGGAGAATACGGGTGTACTCAGTGGATTAGCTGGGTATGGGAGTGATGCAGATAGTGACGAGGTCGAAGTATTTGACAGTGATCAAGCTGTGGTATCTCATACTACGGCGTTGCATGCTTCGACTTCCCAAGTGTCTGGGGCAGAGGCCGCTTTTGAAGCGCGACGGGCCCGTGCTAAGGAATGGGTTGAGAAAAGACGGTCACTCGGGTATAATCTTAAATAGATATCCTTCATTTCAATACTATGGACTTCTTCAGTTCCCATTCAAGTTGCAGCAGGAGCACGGCGGAACGCGAATAGAACTTCCTCAACATTAGAATGTCTTGGCAACGTGAATTGAGTACACATAATAGAACATAGCTATTGCCAAACTTTGTGACCTACTGGACATTGTTGTTCAATGTCAATCTCTGGGAGTACAGATTTTAAACAGATGACTTCTGTATATTCAGCTGTTCGGCAAGACAGATTTACATATGGTGAGTTAGATTGGATTTCCAGAACAAAATTCTCAATATTCCATTCCATAGTCCATTGAGAAGAGGCGATGCCAGGTTTGACTAATCTGAATATCTGTTTTCTGTGTTTTGGGAAGGTTGGTCAAAAGAGCTAAGAAGGTAAGGTGTTGACCAAACCTCCCAGGGCTATGTAACAATGTCTGATGACTTAACTACAATTTTCCACTTGACAAGGGCATTGTCCTGTGCTGTATGGAATCCTTGCAAGGAGACGCGTCTATTTACGTTCTCTGTTATCTTCAACTAGTCTTACTGAGATGCAGCTGGTCTAACGACACTGTCCCTGAATATTGGACCCGCTGACCGGTTATCTCTCGAAGATCTGAGCAAAATCCATTTCACCTGCGAACACACTCTCCGTAAATTATTAACAATCTCCGTAGACCATCTGACCATGCACCAAATGAATTTCGCACCTTCCTACCCTCTACTACTACAGTAGTGTTCTGATTAACATAATTTCGACTTTGAGATTATGTGTAACGTCGTCCAATCAATTTTGTGTTGAACGGTATTGAGCCGACTTCCTTACCTTTCTTTCCTATCGCCAGGAATTCGTAAAGGCTTGGTCATCTCTCACAATGGGAAAACAGGCCCTTTCTCATCTTGACTGAGGACCTTGCTAAGCCGAATAGCTAAGACAATGGTTGATAAGCCATATTATTGTAGCTAAATGGCCATCTCCACTGTGGTCGATTGGACGGCCGTGGTCCATTGTTCTTGAACATGTCAAATAGTAGCTTGACGACAATCTGCTCTTCCGGACTCTTTACGCTACTGGCTGTTTTAAGCTGTCCGACAATTCACTTTACACTGGGCTTGACAAGATGCTTCAGTCTCACTCTTTCTTTTCAGTCCTTTTTCTGCCTGTAGCCTACAGTCACTCTGGTATGTGTATTATATCTCACTCCTTCGACTGCCACTGAGCATCCAGCACAGCTTTTTTTCATCCTAGTATGTATGGCTTCAACGTAACTGATACCACCTTCCCCTTCGACAACCGCCCCGTTACTCCTATCCGAAACCGCACCTTCATTGATTGGTGGTTCCACGGTCACCTCGACTACCCACCACACTCGACTGATTTCTTCGAGCTCCCCGCGGGTCAAACAACCACCGCCGAAATCGCCTGCGACAAAGGCGCTACGTCCTACCATGCCTCTGCCCCTGCAGACATTCGCGATCCCAACGACCCCGACAATGTCTGTCCTGGTCGAGGTATTGAGGCATTCCACACGACAGGCAAGGATGATGTTGCCGGGTGTGTATTGGCGATTGCGTATGAGAGTGATGTGCGGAAAGTGAAGCCTGAGGATTTTGCGGTGTTTAGTGTGAATCAGACGTGTGTGTGGACGAGGTTCACGGACTTTCAGGTGCCGGCGAGGATGCCACCATGTCCAACCGGTGGATGTACGTGTGCGTTTTTCTGGATTCATTCACAGAATAGTGGAGCGGAAGAAAGTAAGCAGTTTTTTGTTGATGATGTCGTTTATGTGGGATGTTGATGGCAGCGTTCCTTGTTTCAGATTATATGAACGGGTTCAAGTGCAACGTGACGGGTTCGACCGCTGACGCCGCAGCGCTGGCTACTCCCAAAATACCTCGACGATGCGGTGCAGACCCGCTTAACAACAAAATGCAAGACGTACCAGGGAACTGTACCTACGGCGCCAAGCAGCCATTCTATTGGTTTAACCTGGAACGGAACAACGTAAGCCCATGTTCTTTCGTTGCCCCTCTCATCCAATAAACTCCCGAATTATAGATGTTTGAAGGAGCGTTTTCGCCTCCTGCCTACAATGACATGTACAATTTCCTCGATGGCGCTCAGAACGACATCTTCGTGGACTCTTACGATTCGTTGCCAGACCCCTCGCCCGTTGCCTTGGTCCCCATTTGTCCATCGGGATATGACACAACTGCTCCTGGGCTCGTTGCCAAACCCAGATCTATAAGGTAGGTTTGAAGCTTCCAGTCGGCAGGCATCCATATGAATCATCTTCCACAGGAAGGAACCAAGAGTGCCTATCAAGAAACACACTGTACGCTCTTTGCGAGCCGAGAACGAGCCAGCTATCAGTACAAGAACCAGAAGGAGTCGACTGCCGAGACGGAGAGACGCATAGACTTCAAGAGGCAACACATACCAGGTGGTTAACAGTATGCACTTCTATCTAGCTCGTCACTTATCTCGTGGTGAGGTGCCTTGCTAGACTGGCGTCAGGGGCATGTATTTACCCAGAGAGTTCAGGAACTATTCACATATTATTACCTATTCTGAAATATCAATTGCTTCGCCACTGACGTCATGTTTCTACGCGTGAGCTCAGCACAGTTCAATTTTTTTCTACCACATGCATATATATGTACGTAACAATAATACACTCCATTTCTATTAATAAGTGTTTCCAACCGGCTACAGAAATACAAAAGTCTACGAGGTATATGTCCATCAGGAATGATAACACATTTATAACCGTGAATGTACGAGGAGGAGGATATAAGAGGAAGCGTATAGAGCGTACAGAAGCAGAAGAATCGAAAGAGCGATTATTCAGGAGTGGTGGTACCCACTGGCATCCCTACGCTTGCGCTGCTTTCCATTTGGTTTCACGCTGTGCCAGACCTCGCCGCCGGCCCCTTGCCTCTCACTGCCGCTATGGCTCTCGCCTGCCCCGATCTTGGTCTCCTCAGAGGATTGCGATTCATTGCTATTGCTTCTGTTCTCACGAACGTGAGAGGAGCGTGACTGGCCGTCGGTGTTACCATCGTTATTACCTTTTCCACCGTCACTAACACGCCAGATACCCATAACTTGAGCAAGCTTTGCACCAATTGCAGAGGCGTAGGCGAGGGTCGAGAGTCCGAACCCGATGAGAGGAGAAATCATGGGGAGGAAGTGATTCATGAATTGCTATAGTAAGATCAATGCATATATGCGAAGGATTGTCGACGTGCACGAACATCGGGGTGGTAGAAAATTTCTTGAGACGTAATCCGATATGCCTTGTTGTGCTTCTTGAGTTTCATATGGATGAGTACCCTGATGATAATGAGACATAGAGCTGAGAGTGGCAAGAGACAAGCGTACTTGGCCGGTGTCGGTCGTGTAGGAAGGAATCGGATAGGGAGAATGACATTTCCTTCTACAATGAGGGTTTGGGAGCCTTCGTCATAAACTTGACCGCAATGTCGATGCTTTAGCATGTTGCCGTTCAAGAACAGCAAACTCACTAATATTAGTCATATCGAATTGAGTGGCAGGCGATATGATTCGCAACCATCTATATGGACAACAAGCTCAGTCGAGAGATGATATAGGGAAAATTTAAAGAAAAAACGGACTGAAAAACGCCTAACGCATCCTCTCTAGACTGTTGGTGAGGAGTGATTTTGTGGACGGGGCTCTGGAACGCAGCATATTCGGCAAAATAGCGTGCCATCGCCTGTTTCTGCTCATCGGGATTTTTGGTAGTGACAAGCTTGTGTAAAACATCTTGAATATCGTGCTTGGGGTTCTGCATGTTGATGGTATTGAACAGAGCCTTGTCTGACTTCGACTACATCATTGATTCATCACGAACGCGTATGACTGTGACTGATAAGATTGTCACAACACGTGCCACGCGTCTTGTTCGACCCACCACACACCATGTATCAAATTTGTGAAACCCATCTCTCTGCTTACTTTTGGTCAATTGCCTTTGTACCAGTTGGCTCTGTTTCTCATACTATGGCTGGCTCGCGTCAATGTTATTGCAAGCACTTTCCCCTGCATTGAAAGTCTTCAGGGTTCCTGTCTTTCTACCGTGACTCCTGGGCCATCCGATTTTTTGTTTTCATCCAAATTTTTGATGCATCGGTATAAAGCTAGAACGCAAACCTAGTGGGTTCTGAAGTCGGAATATCTGACATCAATAAATGGGGCAAACACAATAAGAGTGAGCTGCTTGAGCTTTTGACTCAACTTTCTAGCTCGTTCGTTTTTTACCGACTACCGGGTGCAACGTTGTCAGGACTCAAACACCTCAGTATCAAGATTATGAAGCATACTGTCCATGTTGCATCGCTTGCATAAGCTACTTTGTATCCTTGAAAACTCCTCCTGGCGGAGGAATCAAGTATCACATGCAGTAGCATGCTGAAAATGCACTCGAATATCTCTAGCATGCATTGACTACATGCCAGATGGATGTACAATAACGATGCTATGATACTTACTCGACTGTTCAGAGCGTGGCGTTAACCGACGTTATGCCGTCGCTAACTTGGCGCGAAGCGCCCTGACTACGCCGTCACGTGCACCACGCGACGAAACCGTTTAGCTGCTTTGGCCAAGTTTTGACGCCGTTGTTGATAAGAACATAGCCGGGCTCGATCTTATTTTCTTTTCCGTCTAAACCTCGTCGTCATGAGAGCTACAGAGCTTTTTGCGATTTTTGCCTTTATCAGATCACTTGAACGAATCCACCTCACCCCTGGATACGCGCCCTCCTTTGTAGGCAGTGGCGTCGTTTCCATGCTCTCTTTGCCCCCCGCCCTCCTCAATATCATCTCCTATGACCTCTTTGGTACTTCTGTCGAGGTCCCCGCTTTTCCTAGTGTTGCCGCCCCTGTTCAAGTCGACTCTTTGGTCAGCGTAGCCACAATTGTCAATGCTCCGACGTGCATCCTATACGTCTCTCAAATCGCCCGTCCCCGATTCTCTCCTGCCCCAATTATCCCATCCCGCCCACAACCCATTTGCCTTAATCGCCACCTTCATCCCAAGTTCGAGGCCTCTGGCCCGAAATCAGCACGGATCATTCCCTCGCCCTTCCCCCCACCCTCAGAGTTGATATTAGCGACCACGCCTTTTTGTCTTGCAACAGATGAACCGGATGTCGAGACCGGAAGCGAAAACGATAACGAGATTGAGATAGAAGGAAACGAAAGTATTTGGCTGTCACTGCTTCTCTCGCCTACGTTCCTTGCCATAATTTGGAACCTCTTTCGTCTTGTAAGTTAACCGCTCGCATTGGCGGAGTCTTCGCTAACATGCCCTCTATGATGTTTAGCTTGTCTGCCGGCTCATCCGCAGCCAGACCGCACACCATCAGCCTGTTGATAATCACGCTGTTGATCCCCTCCCATGGTCACAGCCAAATCATGTCATAGCTAGATGCAAGAAACTCGAACATAGGGACCGTGTAACTCAACCTCGCGTTCTCATCTCGACTCTTCCCTCTCTGCCAGCTGGGTCTGACACTTTCATCATCATGCATCAACAACCCGCCAAGTGTTATGATGCCTTACTCACAGCGTCCGTACCCGCTCAATCACTGCCTCCTACAGAAACATCCCCATCGCCATATTGCACTGCTACACCTGTGGCAGTGATCTCTCCTCAAATAGATCCACTAATGGTTGATCAGACCGAACTTAACACCTCCTCTTACGCGCTGAGCCCTGTCCCTCTATCTTCCGCTGAATCATTCCCCGATGAAATTGTAGTACGGCTAACATCATCACATGCTCCCGTTCATACTCTGCCTACAGTCTCCATGCCCGAGGAGAGCCCGAATGGTCTTCAATTATTCTGTTATACACTTACTGAATCTGTCCCCGTTGCATGCCCGGATGCGCCAGAATTTTCCGCGTCTCTGCCTGCTTGCAAAGATGTGATAGATACTGCCGCCTCTCTACCTACACCCACGTTCATGCTTGTCAAGAAGAAGCGCGTTCGTACCGGGGGGCCGAAACACTTGCGAGTTTCGAAAACGACGGTAGAGACCGCCAGGCAGGAATCCCGATCGACAAAAAGCACCGAAACTCCGTCGGACTCGCTCTCTGACTCGATCTGGGCCCAAAAAGCCGCCGTAACAGCTGAGAACGGTATTGTACCCATAACCTCAACTGACGTGTCGAACTTCGAGGTGCGGGATTTGGCCGCGTTAATCGAAACAGTAGTTGAGACTTTGTCCAAGCCAACCTCGCTCCCTGATTTGATTTGGGCCTCAGAACTAAACCCAGCAACTCTGGAGAGCGGCGGTGAGCCTATCACATGTCCACTTGAAGAAAGAATATCGGGAGTTCAGGATGCGATATGGGCGGCGGCGCCTGGTATTCCTGCCTCATCCCAGCTTACTTGTGAGAGTTCGGGCGAAAACTCCTGTTTCTCTCTGCCTACGCCCATGCCCACGCCCGCGAAGAAATGCGTTCATATCAAGGCTGAGGCACAGGTTTTGGGCTCGTCGACAACACCGTCGATCATTGAAATTCTGTCAGAGAAATCGTTCTCGCTTTCGCGATCGATCTGGGCCCCCGAATCAGCAGAGGTCGTTCCCCCTCCTGTTTTGCTTTCACAGGAGGACAAGGCGTCAGGGCTCCGAAACTCAATTTGGGCAACAACGCCTGGAGTGTCCGCAGTGCCCGAAGTAGTTGAGACGACGGCTTCCTCGACTCCGGTATTTACGAGCTCCAATTCACCAGAATACTCCCCGTCTCAGCTCGCCTTCGATAATACGGACAGGGCAAGCACATCTCTGTCTATGCCCTTGCCAATCAAGAAGAAGCGCGTCCGCACAAGGAGACCAAAACACTTACGAATTCATTCGACGGAGCAGACTCGAATGCCCGTGATTATTCCGCCAACTGGCGCTGAGGTCCTACAACCAACAGCTGTTGAGATTTCCTCGGAGTCACCGTCCTCACTTTCTGTGTCGATTTGGGCCCCCAAGCCGAGCGAAACAACTCACGTCGTCGCGTCCTTGCTCAGTGAAGGGCAGGCACCAGGACTCGAAGCTTCGATCTGGGCAACGACGTGTGATGTCTCGGAGGTTGTCGTGCCCTCAGAGACCTTGCCCACCCCTCCGCCTAGCGCGACGAAGACCTCAAGTCTTGCAGCGTCCATATGGGCTGATGACACACCGGCCGTCACGGTCTCGTCTGCACCAGCACCCATTTGTAAAGTAGATTTGCTTGCATGCGAGCAACGTAATGCATCTGTCAGTGCTTCTCGATGGGCTAATGCGACTGATACGCCTAGCACACCACACCCTTCTGCCAGACGAGGTGGTGCGAGTAAGTGGAGAGGAAGGAGAGGATGTGGTTCGTCTCGTGCTTGATATCTCCCTTTTTATATTTTATTGTTATCCGATTCTTTCATTTCCTTATCTTTCTTTCTTTACACTCTAGGACTTCTGCTCATGTAACATATATCACTATCTACTATCATGTACACTGTACTATATCTTGACTCGCATATGTATCATGTTTACTACTTGCTCTTGTATTGCCAACTTTTACAAGGCTACAGACTACTTAGAGGATGTACTCTAGGATGCCCGAATTGATGAATAAATCATCTAGTCGCTCCACAAATTCAGTTATGCGGCAGTACTAGCGTTTGCATGAACTCAAGACATACTTTGAACTTTGTGTATACTGTGCCCAATCTAAGTTTACGAACCCTAACCACCCATCGTGAGCGTTCAGCGCGATAAGTGACAGGGTACATGGACACCAGTACGCACCTATATTAAATTTATCAGTGCAGAGAGTAAAAACATCCCAATCGATCGGCCTGAATATCCTTAGCAGACCCAATCCCAAACCGGCGCCGTTAAGCCACTATGCATCATACATCGCCGGTTGGCTCACACTCTGACGTCCGTGTCGGCAGCCCAACGACAAGTGCACAGTCTGACACTTTGTCAAACATTGTTTCCTGCTCTCAAGCTCTTGTAGTGCTGTTGAGACACAAAAGTCAGTCATTAAGCGTGACAGCCCACTAGATAGAGGCAAAATGATGCACGAGTACTCTGCCTCGAAGTTGTTGGTGATGACGTTGAATACGATGATTGTCCTTTGATGTCATCGCTGCTGCGTTGTTGGCTATGCCTCAGCTCGAAGTCTTGCAACTCGAGTTTCTTTCGACGACATTGGAAACGGTACCTTACTTTACACGTTACCTGCAGTGTGTCTTTTGTGTCTAACAATGCAGCGGGCGTGGTACCTTTCGTTGGGAGTAATTGTTGTTCCTGAAAGCTTAGAACTGTCAGAACGGGTTCGATTCCGTTTCTATAATCTGGATGAGATCTTAACCTTGAAACGATCTCAGTCCACCGACATTGGACGATACAATTCTCGCAATAGACTAACCGTTGTCAGGAGGTATGTCGGGAAATCCCAGAAGGCACATCAATCCATGAGGGCAAACCAGGCTGTGTACGACCATCATATTTCTGAGTCCCATATAACATGAAGCATCAACCGTTATACATACCTACAGGCCCACGTTACCCACACATTATAGCGTTCATCAGGTTTGATTTCTATTAGGACTAGCATCCAATCCATGGACATCGACAACTTCAAATGTGTAAACGAGTCGTTCCTAGTTGTAGGTCTTCCTTGTCTGTCGGGAAAGTGGTATTATACCCGGCGCGTTCGGAATATCTAATCCCCAAAGTGCTGTATGCATTTCAGCGTTATACAATGCTCTCTACGTTTTTGCCATCGTAGGCAAAAGTTTCTTGAATATCACGGATATTAGATAGATGACAAGATTGCCTTTTATCTTGGAGTCATCTCTTCGTTACGTCGTGCATCTGCTGAGATGATTCAATCACTCGATTTCCAAGTGCTTATTGTTCATCGGGTAATATCATCTATACTGTAAATGCCATCGTTGGCCGACTAGCTCAGTTGGTTAGAGCGTCGTGCTAATAACGCGAAGGTCTTGGGTTCGATCCCCACGTTGGCCAAATGACCGTTTTGCGCTACAATCTTCCCACCGTTTGTTTTTGTACAACAAAAAAACAAAAAATACAACAAAAGTATCACAAAAGCCTCATCAGGTGGACACACCCGGAATTGAACCGGGCACCGCCCGCAATCAATGAAATGCAAGATGAATCCAATGCTAAGCGGGCGTGATAACCAACTACACCATGTGCCCCCCGCAAATTTCAGACTCCACGTCGGAGTACTCACTTCAACAAGAATCCCTTTGGAAGTCGAGCTAAGACATTTCATATATGCCGTCGAACTGAGTACCTTGACCTCGAGTTCAATTGCTTCGGGATCCCGCGTCCAATTTGTTAAACTCCGCAATCTGCTTCTTGAAGATCTTGTCAGGATTAGTAAGATCCCAGCTTGTGTCGTGGGACTGTCAAAAATCGTTAAATAGCTTGTTTATGAGTGGGGCTTTGTCTTCTTCACGAGAGTGGATATGATGTTTACGTATCGAGTCAGAGAGAAAATTCACTGTCTCGTTATAAATACCAGTGTGCTATAGTGATGTGGTTATCAGCAGTAGATACCGACCTGGGTATATCATAGGTATATATCCGTCCTAGAGAGAAGGCGAGAACAATTTGAAAGCAAAGATGTTAAGGTAGTGGTGCAAACGGGTATCGCAATAAAAATAACTAAAACTCAATGAGCATTGCGTTTCTCCTCAACGGCCTTTGCTACCCATCTGAGCAGGACACCCCCCAACATATCTTCCCAACCGTCCTCTTTCTTCGCAACCACTTTCGCATCGAAAAAGAGCGGCGGCTCTGTAAAGCGGTAGCTAGAACGGAAAGTCGAACTCGGCAGAGCTGTAGTTTTGTTCGACAGGGTAACAACCCCCGGAACTGGAACAACCTGGGAGGGTAATTGTATGGGAAGCATATACCGCAATTTCAATGCACTTGAGAAACATATCAAATCATAAATCGATGGGGAGGAGGAGCTTGAACTCACCCAGCCCATAGTCTAAGGTTGTCAGTTCGTCTGAATGTCCAACCTTTCCGGCCACTTTCTGTCCCATCTTCGTCCGCCTTTGTTTCGAGTGCAATGATATCGTGTATGCCGTCCTTACTGACGTAACCCCATGGATGCTTTGATTTCCTTACGCATGCATTGTAGGCGACGCAGAGAATTTGACCCGATGTCAAGCTTTCCATGAATCCATCACCTTCAGTTGGAGGGGGAAGGAAGGGAAGTAGGTTGAAGGGAAGGAAAGCAGCGATCATAGCGTGTGCACGGCCTAACAGAATGTCCTGACGACTAAGTGACGTTCCATGATAAGGTATGGAGTCTTACCAAGTTCATCGTTCACAAAGGCGCTACGCTGTGCCCAGACTGGTAGTTCTTCATCATCCACACTCAATTCATCTTCCTCCGGCAAAGCTTCCGGTTCCTCACTGAGCGTCATCCCGCTCAATGAATCCAGCATCCCAGTCGACACCCGTCGTTTGCCACCATTTCCCGATAACATCCTGGTTGCCGCGAACTCCCTACTGTCCCCTGAACTAACTCTTCTCGCCTTTGATTTCAACACGATTCGATCACCCTTTTCAATGACCTTCCGCCTTTCGTTTTCCCACCCGCGCTCTTTGACCTCTCCGCTCCGTTTCCACTCGAACAGTACCTCATCCACCACATCCAAGTATGTTGCGATCACCTTCCTTTCCTTCTCCAATTCCTCTATTTTCACGTCTTGGCGATACAACCATCCACTACCCACCACAAGCCGCTCGTCCCATGGCTCGGGCTTCTCCTTGTCATCATCCGGCTGCTCAAACTCGTCGTCGTCGTCTTCCCAAACCGGCACGGACTTTCCTTTTACCTGTACGACAGAGAACGTAAAGGAGGTGTCTGCCTCAAGCAATGTGCTTGTCTCCCTCGTATCATCCTCAGGTGGCAGTTCCTCTGGGTTGTTAGCCGGGCTGACTACGTGTGAATGTGTTCCGTGAGAACCTGCGTCGCTGTGCACATCGTACGCATCGTCATTTAGGGGCAATCTACACCGTTCTTCTAGTTCCCGTAGGACTGTCAGAACTTCCAGTGCAGATTTCCTGATTAGACTAAGGGGATCGGGCTGCATTGAAAACGAAGTTGATTGCGGTCTACCACCAGGACCGAGAAGCTTTGGTCGAAAGTGTGCGCGTATCGTGCTTGCTGATTCGTCACCGAGGGAAAAGAGATAATTTCGTATTGATCGTATCGTACGTGTCGTAGTCTTAAGAACGCTCAAAACATCGAATGTCATGGAGGGAGCATCGTTGCAAGGCTGAGTATCAACCCGCCAGGCTTCTGTCACGGCAGCAAGATCATCAATTACACCAGGCAAGAGTGAGCCTGGATCAACATCATAGGTCTTGACATGCTCAATGAATTCTGGCTGAGGAGGCGGAATTGCAGGAGATGGTGGAAGCTCGAATTGTGAACCGATCGATGTACTTGTACGGACGTGGGTTAGGCCACCGATGGCAGGCACTAGACCTTGGTATGGTTTATTGAGAGGGCTAAAAACAATGATCAGCATTGCGGTACAATAGGGTACACGAACGAACGAAAATTATTGATGACACGGGAAATGACATTCTTCGCGTGTACCAACGACTTAGCACGCATTTCAACGTAAAAGTCGAATAGCTCCGCAGGCCCTAGATCGAGGTGATTCTTCCAAGCAATCAAGGAAAACACAATGCCCATGGAGTCACCAGAGCACCCGAATAATGTATCCACATCTCCCTTAGATTGTTCCTCTTCCCAACCCATTCCCCGTGTACGAAAGCTCGATCGATTGTGCTTACGACCGTAGCACACGTTCTTTGGCAGACACTCACTTCTTCTTCGCCGCGATGCCTGTCTTCGTAAAGTAATGTTGCAAGTGTTCGATGCTACCCAGTGCCATAACACTTTCTCGTTTAGCGGCACTTCGACTGAAAGGTTTCATAGGCTTGTTAGACGAGTTGAGGTTGGGATAGAACGCGGTTTGCCGGCGCGACTTCTTCCCTCCAGAGTCTGGTGAATTGCTACTTGTGCCGGTAGAATCTGGGGTAAGGATAGGAGTTGTTGAAGGAGAAGAGTAAGAGGTCATAGTTGTTTCGTGAAGTCCTGAGAAGCTCAAAGGTGGTCCGTCCCGTCGCGGATGAAAGAGTTGAAACGGTCAGGACGCGATGCATGTCAACATTGTAATCACTAGCCGATCAATGAGTACATCATCCCAATACATCATGTCATCTTTTTTTTTTAGCAGGGCAGGCGCTTTGAGGCGTTGCTCATACATTTTAAGACAGTGTATACCGATATATCCTAAAATTTATTCGAACGCGTTGTAATAATAGTACTTCAAGGAGAGGAGAGCCCGACCATGACATTAACAATCAAATATTACGTTCAACAATACATCAGAAGAGTCGCCATGATGTAGGCAAAGAGGGCAACTACGCTGGCAGGACCGAATATCGAAGTGGCACCGTTTGTCGTCAGCCCAGGGATATTCGCACCCCCACCCCCCATAACCATCGCCATGCTAGAGGTGCCAGTCACGGTATTTCTCCTATCAGATTGGTGGGGGGACGTGTCGATTGGTCCAGCTCGATTCCCATCAGAGAACCAATTCGTATCCTTTTGGCAGCCCGATGGTGGTCTATTGGGAAGGCACGTGGACGATGAGCCGCGTCAGTTAACGCGATCCGGGGGTTGCGGCATCGGCAGATAGGGGCACCCGCTGATGACGCAGACAAAGGATACCAATAGTAAAACGACGTAGCTACATAGATTGAACTACATAGACTGTGAACGTGAATGGTGTGTGGTACGTGATATAAAAGGAGTGGTGTTGGTGGTTCCAGGCATGTTTGTTGTTGTTGGCCAAGCCCTCTCCTACAGTATGTACATGGTGTGATTTGCGGACGCTCCTAAGGTACACTCCCCCCCAAACTTTGTTTGATACTATATGGTACCAACCCATACCTTGGCTTTTTAATGTCACTAGACCAGGAATTGGCCTGGCCCAGGGCAAGCCCATGGACTGCCTCAGAATTACGGAGTTACACACTCACATGTGTTAGTAGTCTCTCTTTCTTGGCACCTACCCATGCTACAGCCTGACAAGTCTAACAAGGC
>JABCKS010025025.1:0-32686 GCA_018851325.1 Termitomyces sp. DKA19 | reverse complement strand
GTCGTGATACAATTTGCTGCCCCGCTTATTTTAGGTCTAGTTGGGTTTGGCCCCGCAGGTCCTATCGCAGGTGAGTGGCTTCGGTCGAACGATAGGCGTTGCAATTTTTCTCATTGCATGAATTAGGCACAGTCGCTGCTGCGATACAGGCTGGAATAGGCAATGTTGCCGCGGGTTCGGCATTCGCACTCGCACAGAGCATAGCGATGGGTGGAGCTGCCGTGCCCACCTTGATAGTTCTTACGGGAAGTGGTATTGCCGGAGCTGTCTCTTATGGAGCCGCAATGTTGGCTGAAATCTGACTTGCAATTGACCAAGTTTCTATCTGATTGATGTGCAATGACATTCACTTAGTATGTTGCAATAATTATATGTACTTGTCTACATAGTTGTATGGATATTGATTATCATGAGATTCCAGTAGGACGCCTTACAATAATGTACAAGCAGACACGTAAGGAGAAGAGTCAAGGATGAAAGTAAGTGATATGTAGCCAACCGGCGTCAGTTGGATCGAGGCCGTGGCGTTTTTGTGTGACCCATCATGAGATGGCTATAACCACATCCATCGCTGATATGCTAAGAAGCGGTGCGATTCCGGATCCGTTAATAATCATCGTAGGTCGTTGCATAACATACTATAGACATGAGAAAAGGTCAGCGCTTCATGCGTATCAATGATTGGAAAGGGGAGGGAGATCCAGTATTATACAAGAAACCATCCGCCAAGAGACAACAAGAATGAAGAAGAGATAACTAAGGAGAGCTACACATTGAGAAATACAGACAAATCCTTGTGGGTAAGAAGCAGAAAACAACAAAGGAAAACGAGAAAGGAATAATACAGGTGTTTGATAATCAGATTGTTATGGGTTTTGAGAGTGAGTATTGTGTTCAATGTAAAGATGATCGAGAATTTGTTCGTCGGAAGAGGTTTAGACCGTGTCAGAGGCAGTACAGTGCCAGAATCCGACAGGATCAGGGACTTTGGGAACAAGATGGGAGATGAGGCGGGCGCCGTCTGGAACTTGTAAGTTGCTTAGGTAGAGTTACCAAGCATCACACCTCCAGTAAGGACGGTGCTCATGCCACCTTGGTACAGATACCTTGTAGGGACAGCCTTCACAGGTACAATCAGGGTATTTGAAGGTTTGAGAGTGGCACAGTAGGTAGTCATGATGGACGCGAGATCGGGATGGGTCGTGGCGGTCGTGGTGGAGATCGCTCGAGCAGGTGTTTTCGCGAGAAAAGGTACGTTGAAGGACCCGAGTTTAGGAACGGCGTCGAGGGAACCGATGGAGGATTGAGAAGAAGTAGAAGACTGAGAAGAGAAGGAGAAAGCGGAGTAGTTCGATGAGCGAGAGCTTGGACGCGAGGTGCCCGTATCGGCATCCTCTGAGTCAATATTGCCCACATTGGAAAAGAAAGGAGAGGCCGAATACATAGGCCCAGTCACTGAGGGACGGATGACACCTGTGGGGACGTTCATATCGGTCCAAACAACACCTATGCAACCATTGGACTTCTTGACGACATAGACGCATCTGGGGTTAAGGACGAGCTCGAACTCGGAACCACCGAGAGACATGAACCAATCATTCCACACGATGCCAAAGAAGTGACATGCTAAGGCGAGAGGAATAGGCACGGCGAGGTTGGCGGATGCAATGGAAGTCCTATGAACCGCATGAACGTGACCAAAGTAGGCTTTGATCAGAGCGGTGGTATCCGCATTGCAGGATGCAGCGATCTCGGGTAACGAAGGAAGTATAGCAGGTTGAAGTTTCAAGGTTTGTGACTCCTCTCCGGAAATTCTGAGAAACTCTTGCAAGAAGGTCGTGATGGCAGAAACGACGGTAGGCTTGACGCCGAGGAAGAAGAATGGACGAGTCAAGAAGATTGGTGCAACAGAAATAGACACGGGTACAACAGAGATAGATCTGCTGGATGACATGATAATAGATTGTGGATATAAATTTGATGTTTGCTCGACTTGCGATGCGTGGACGTGATATGGAACTATATAGAAAAGAAGAATGACGATGATGAGTAAAAAGACGGAGGAGCACGCAACATCCAACTTACATATTTTTAAAGATACACAGGCCCTAGAAGATGTCAGGCAAGTAACAAACAGAGGGATCTATGAAAGCGAGCAAAGCAAGAAACAGAGGATGTTCCGGCACAAAGCACAAACGAGTCTGAAGAATCAGACGATGAGCTGGTATTGGGATGCCATAATGTCGACTTTTATACTCTAGTCAGGCCTTTGAACACATCAGGCCATCAATAGAAGTCGAAGGATCCATTGTTCCTTTGAACGTCGCATGGCAAAGAAACAAAATTGCCTTTTTTGGTGACTGAGAACTTTGTTGTGCTATATTTGTACACCATGAGGACAATGGTGCTTGAACACAAACACTTGGTATTGATGACTTTGTACGCGGAAGGGAATCCAAAGAAGGGTCGCTGTGCACCTACTCTTGTATCGATGTCTGGTACATTATACATGACGGTTGACATGGATGACAATGTTTTGTCACTGTCCGTAGCTATAAGTTAGTTAGTGGGAATCGTCAAGTTCTTCCTAAGAGTCCCAATATCTGTAAGTGCTTTTAGCCCTTAGAGCCTGCCTGCGTTTATTTCTCCTGACCAAGTAAAATTCTCCTGTCCTTGCCGCTACTGCTGAGTTCAACAATCGGTTGGTATCCGCTGATGGTTGACGATAGCAAAGGAGCAGTAGGCGACCGTTCCTTTTGTTCTAAGAATCACATGTTGAGGTACTATTCTTTAGATCTCTTTGGAACTTTTGACAGTCTTGCCTTGTTCAACCTGACATCTCGTGACATAACTTTCCCGGTGCCATGGCACTGCCTGACAGTAGTCTTACAAGTATCTGAGTACAAGGTGACTGAGCGCTAAGTGTTCTTCATGAATTGACAATAGGATTTGGTCCGACTTAAGTTTGAGTGGGTATTCGCGCGGAGAGATAACCTGGCCCCTCGTCGCGTTGGAATATGTGAATTTCAGCATACACATATCGCGTTGAAAATACATTAGCTAGATGAACGCAAAAGCAGCTATGATACAGGTGGATATTCTGTCCAGTAACCGGTACATGAGACTACAACAGTCCGAGGAACATGGGCGAATACGTATACGGGAGTCTCGGGCATAGAAGGGGTACCCTAAAGCAAGCGATGGTGGCGTGAATCGTGTTCACGTTGGACATCCCTGAGAGCCTGGTCAACTTGATGGTTCCAGCGTTTAGATAGCACGACGAGCTCCCGATCCCACCGTGAAGTGGTGTTTCCCCTCGCAACGGCTTTCAAACGGTCAAGCTGAAGAGTCGTTGTTTTCTGAGTCATCTCCTTAAATGCCTTGGCAAATTTAGTGCTCCCCCCTATTTGACGACACACTTCACGGCTCGGCAGCGGGGGCACGGGAAGAGAGTTAGGAACATGTGAAGTAACATCGATAACTTATTCCTATATTAGAGAATTTCAGAAAATGTTATCTCAAGACGTACATTGGATATGGTCAGGCTTCTCTGACCGGACCCGGGGAAATGGCTTGATTTTGGAACGTGAGATTCGCGAAGGATTGATACGCTTTTCAACTTCACTTGCTACGTTGTGCAGCGCTTCCTCAACCCGTCCTACTGCGAGGCTACGCGATTTGCGCACATTTGAATCATTGAAGCTCTCGACGGCGCTCAACTCTACACGTAGATCATGGAGAGCCATTATATATCTGAGCAGAGTTTTGTTGTGTCTGGTATGAGGAAGACGATCGAGAGGCTCCTTAGTCGAGCCATGATCGGTGATATCAATACGATCTGGAAAGGTAAAACCGGCTTGAAGATTTGCCAGTGAGCTCATGCAACCGTTGATCTTCGCCAACGATTTTGCGATCTCATGACCAAGGATCCCGAAGCTACGCTTGAAGGTAGTGAGGATCGAGAACTGACGTCATTATCTTTGAGGCTCACTTTGTGGTTCAAGGTCGGGACGACATGCACATGATCACTAGTCTGCGTATGCCAGGGCTACAATCGAAGAGGAGGATGTCGTCAATTGTCAGGTTCCGAACATGCAAAGACTTACTGCGTTGCTATACGAGTAGCCGCCGTGCATCGATATGGCAAAATGAATTCTAGGACGCGCCGGCGGGGAACGTAGGACTGGTTCAAATATCCTAGAAAATGTTCAACATACACTGCGAGGAAAGACACTGTCCCAAATCCGGAATAGTTTTAACCAAACTCTAAGTATTGGATCTTGGCGGGATAAGCAGGACAGCTGAGGGGAATTGCAGTAGAATGGATAGATCACCGAGCAACACGGATGTGAGAAGGAGCCAAAAACTTATACTGCGCTCACATGATGTGCCTGTTGGTGTGGCTGCCTTGAGGTCCAACCCATCTACTGTAGGCGTTGATATTGTGGGTGCGAGGGGTAGGGCAGGTAATCCATGAAGACGTATATCATCACACGCGCCCAGCCTGAAAAACATATGTATATCATCACACGCCCCTTAAAGATATATGTCATCGCACGCCCAGCCTTAGTGGAGTTGTACACATGTGGTGTGGTTTCCTTCGTTCAAGTGAATTACCGTGTAGTTGAAGCAATAAATCGACGCATTAAGGGCATGTCTGAAATCATCATACATCACTCTTGATGTAACGCGTGGTCAAAGTCTGTAACATTATTAAAGGATGTAGAGTTTTGTATTCATTAGCATTAATTCAGTATCTAGTGGACTGTTCAGTACTTATAATGGTCGAAGAAGGCAAGAGCATACTGTTGCGACTGCTGTACAATGGACTGTTACAAAGCAATAGCTTTACATTAGAAAAGGTCGAATGCTCGAAGACAGACTGATACTGCTTTCTCATCGACTGGTATACGATTGTTTATTTGTATCACGTCTAGTATGCGCGGGCAATTCGCTCCAAGTGATCTAGTTTCGGACCGCAAGACCGACAGATTAGGTTCAAAGTGACTTATCCATGTCATTGGGGTCGAGAACCAAACTCAGGTAATGGCTATCACGATCCGAGTCCGGGCCTGAGCCTAGATCTAAATCACGCTTCCATTCCAATATCGCGCGCCCAGTCCTTTCCTCGATCCGTTTGACAATAATTAGTGAATGGACGAACTCCTCCCAATTTCGGCAGATGGCCATCAAGGCCTCGTCGAGCTCATCGGTCGCTTTGTCCTTGCTAAGGGCTTCTATGCGTCTCATCTGGACTTTCGCTATCTCAGAGGACATCTCCATGTAGGCCTTGTGGAATCTTGGATCATTTCCCACCAATCGGCATACGTCAGGAGTCAAGGTTGGAGAGATGGGCTGACCATTTACATGGTGCAGGGATTTCACTATGGCGTTGGATGTAGCCGATGTTGAACATATGATTGGTTTCTATTGGGTGATAGGGACGTACGATGGGAAATCGAAGACTGCTCGGAAATGGGTGGTTCCGGCTTTTCGAGAGGAGTCTTTTCAGGTCGAAATTCCTCTAGACTGGGTTCCTTTGAACGACCACTCATCCTTTCTTCCAGACGCCGTTGAACCTTTTCCTCCAGGTCGTGCAATGCTTGACCTATCTTGTGAACGACCTTTTTCCGGGTTACGCGAACGAATTTATTCTCATAGCTTGGAATAGAATCTACATTTGTTTGAAGTCGAACCAAGGCTTCCTTGTGATTACGAACGGGACTGTTGTCCTTCGTGAAATCAAGATATCCCAGAGGAGAGTCGTCGAAGGCGAGTTGCTGATCGAGGAAATCGAGATGCTCAGGGAAAGTAAATTCAGACTGAAGAGCGTCAAGAGCATCTTGAAACTCTTGGATTCTCAGCAAAGATATGGTTGTTGGTGACGGGACTGGCAATTTACTTCCTGATGCAGTCGTGCTTTCAGTGGCATTCATTTGAGATGTAATCGAGACCAAAGCCGGTGCAATCAGCTTGATTATTGTTATACAGATCATAACAGTCAGTGCACAGATCATTGCGCAAGTTTGGTTCAGATACTTACAAGTCGGGGTGGATCATTCTTGACGGCGAGCCGCGAAGCTTGGCTACTAGCAGTGGCATAACCAGCAGGCCTCCAGATACCCGAGCCATGTTTCTTAATTCGTATACTTCTATCAGGATGAAGTTTTCGTCCTGACATAACGAGGTACACACCCGATGACCGGTGTTGATGAGCAATGGCACATTCTGTGTTAGAGAAGGAAGCTCGAAAGCCCTAAATTTTTTATATTAGAGGTCAAAAAAGAGGACACAAACGACGCACTCGTCAGAAGGGGTAAAGCACTTGGCACTAATGCGTTGATGACGAGTTTTGAGGGATGTTGATGATGAGTCCTGCTTCGTTGCTGCCACCAGAAGACCGTTAGGCCGTCCTTGAGTCATCGTAAGCAATCAGAGAGGAGAGCAGCAAGCACAGAGGAAATGAAAAGGCCGAGTACACGACGAGATGAAGTGATAGCGTTTATATGATTGATTTCTTTGTGAACGCCGCTGAGCGCCGGCGTCAGGTTAAGATTCCGCATTAGGGCAACTTCGGGTGGCTATGCATCAAGATCTCCCAGGAGATATCGATGCCTTGTTGCATCAGGAATTTTCTCTGTCGGGTTGCCTCTGGAGTGCTAGATTGATTGCCTCCGTTGGCAAGAAAGCCAGACTCGGCGGGGAGCAAGACTGAATTCTCATGATACTGCCCGCCGATCCACACATGGAGGATTATAGAAAGTGATACGCGTGGGCTATGCACAACAATTAGGGAGGATATGCCGATACCCGATTCTGTCAGATGTCATAGACACATTTGTACACGTTGAAGACACGAGTCCACGAAGCTTCCCACAACTGGCAGAAAAAGTTGGAAACTGGGAAGACTGGAAAGTAAAATCACATGACATAGGGCTCATGTCACGTGCGTCCACGCGCCAGGTGCTGGATATTTGGAAATGCTGGATATTTGGAAACCATCGCGTCCTATGTAGCAGTTAGAGAACAACAGCCTATGTCACGCCATGGCGACAAGTTTGTCTAGTTGACATTGATATAGGACCCTGAAAACCGTCATGTCTGACGAATATTGATCGTCGAAGAACTTGGACTGATGGCTACTACATACATGGGTCCTCTCACGATCGCAGTCCCCGATATATCTTCTGACCCGTCTCACCCAGAGGATTCAAGTTCACGATCTGTGCTGTGATTGCCTGCTTGGAAAGAGCGGCCCACCAAAGATCGTGAACTCTCTTCTCGAGATCCGTCATAGTCTCCCTGATGCGGTTTGCGATGTTGTTCTTGCAAGCCTCTATCCGGTTGTTCCCACCAGCATCCAAAGATACCAACTCTTGTTCGAGGGATTTCAAGAGGTCCCTTAAGGCGAGCACAGGCGAGTTTTGCGACGTGAAGGAAAGGTACGTTAGAGGGCCATTTCTGGAGTAGTAGTCTAAGTGTGGCAGGCGCAGATGGTCAGAAGCGAAATCGAGGTGATCAGGCATCCGAAATTGAGACATGAGGACGTCCAGTCGGTCTTCCATGTTACGAAGTACCCGCACAACCTGGCTAATTTTTCGGCTACCTAGGGAAGAAAAAGACGAAACGGATGGACTATCAGTTGACGAGCTTGTTGAAGGATGACCACTCGGGGAAGGGGAACTCGTCGAGGAGGATGAGCTTGTCCAAATAACCCTTGTGGAGGGATTTGCCCGAAAATTCCCTCCTTTCGTTGTCACTTCCTTTTGTTTCTTGACACGCTGCTGTGCGAGGCGCGCCGCTTGTTGACTCGCGAAACTCATCTTAATCTGAGGATCATAAGTACAACATATATTCCATGAAATTCTCTTCTTACCGGGGAGGAGAGATCAGGTTGCCCCAAGAAGGGTTTCGAAAACCGAGTGGATTGTCCTGCTGGAGAAGCGTGTGCAAAAAAGTTTGATGGAATCGCAACGTATTTGCTGCTAGTGGTACGAAATACTGGGCTATGCGGCATACTGGGCAAAAGGCAACGTTGGAAGCAGGGACCGAGAACTGTGGAGGCTGACACAGGACAACTCCATAACATAGAAGCCTTTCCTCTTTTTAAGGTTGCCGAGACTCACTGTTGTTCATGTTCACCGTCAATGTTGCAAATGAAATACATAGCACTGTGTCGAGCGTATGGTCAAAGATGAGCGCAAAGCTTGGTTTTCAATTGTGCTAGTTCTGGTAAATCGAGATACAAAGGCGCTTTGGCATGGCACTCATGGTACTGCGAAACATCATATAATATAATATAAGGAGACTGACTGAAGTTGTGAACATCCTTGCAACAAGACTCGTGAGATTGTCGAGCAAGGCCACAACGAAAGATTTGAAGTCTGTTTGCTGGTTGTCTCGCAAGATCGGTAAAATTCTGTGACTGCGTGCGAATGAGCCTTGTTTCTGGTTCTTGAGTATACGGATCCATTATCCGAGAGGTCCATGCGCAGTACTTTATTCATAGCAAGATGCAATATGTTTTCGAAGACAAGTCGGTTGCCGAACCGGTGAGAGTTCGTGTCACCTTGTCAATGTCACATGATGGACGTGTCCGCGATGAATCAAAGAAAAGGCAGGACACACGACCGAGCCTCATGATGCCACCGGTTCACACACGGTGGTATATGGCAGTTCTTAGGCCGAAATACAATCAAAGTGGTCCGAGATTCTTTGAAAGTGTATTTTGGGTATACCTCAGTACTAGTGGACGAAATAGTCTTTTAATTTATCATTGCATAGTTCAATTACTCGCCGTTTAGTGTAATTTCAGGCACATTGCAATAGTGGAGTAACTTTAGCATTAACAGATCCATCTTAGGCAGTAAAACACTGCAAACTTGTTATCGATGAACAAGGGTCCAGACAAAACTGGCATATCTATGATGCAGTGGCTGTTCTAGATGGGTAGGTCTCGGAAAGTCACTCCTCGTGTGTCAAGAAGCCATCTAAAAAGCCATCCACAGGGCACTGGACATGGGTTTAAGGGCATATCCGTAGGAATCCCGAGACGGCTCTTGCCCCTTTCCCAACTCTGCCTCAGATCGCGAAAAGACCCCTGTGCCACAGTCACAGTCAACGATCATGGTCTAATGTGTAACCTTCATACTAGGCGTGCTGCGGGCACGTTGCTCATATTAGTTCCAGTATTTGGGTGAAGACCTCGCCCATCTCGCTTGTCTGGCTACCGGCTACAGTAGGTAGGCACCAGTCTCACTAGCCATTACAAAATGTTCATTATAAAAAAAGCGATGTCATTATACAGCAGAGGTAGCGTTCGACGTGTACAAGGTATCAAGCGCCTGTCGTAAAGGTATGTCAAGAATAATTCACGAAAGCAAATAGCACATGAGAGTCTAAGGATAAATACTTTACTTCCTGCCCTTTCCCTTCCCCTTCTTCCCTTTCTGATTCTGATTGCCAGTCTTAGCTGCAGGTTCTGTCTTTTCTAATGCAGCTGCCGTCTTCACGGGCGTCAGTGCAGGTGCAGCCTTCGACGAGGCAGGCGTAGCCTCAGAGGTCGGCGCAGCCTTCGGTGGAGTTGTCGACGAAGTAGCTGCTGACTGAGAAGCTGATTGAAGTTTAACAGTGTCAGGCTTCTGAGCCCTCCATACATTCTGCTTGGTCGGCGGACCAGACGTAGCCATTACCGGTTTCGTTGTGTTCGATATATCTGCACCGAAGGAGCCGAAGTCCAAATTCATATCCTCCAACTTGCCATTCTTGAGATTCTCTGTCACCTCGTTCATCCACTCCTCTGTCATGTCGTCTGGCGGGGACGTCGGTGCTGTCGACGGTGTTGGTACTGCCGAGTGCAGGCTGTTATCCCATCCATTATCTTCATCGAGGTCCTCGCCGTAATCAATGACTTCTGAATATGCCTCTGGCGGACGTATGGGTTTTGGCACGGCGACGTCAAGAATGAACCTCGAGTTGTACGGCAACGCCCCAATTTGAGCATCACGTCCACCTGGGCCATCTTCGTCAGGTTCCTCTTCGACAGTCGGGTGCTTCGTGTGCGACGAGCGCATCCTAGTGTTTCCTTGTGAGAAACCAACATTGATCGAGCTGAGATGATCATACCCCTGCTGAATAGCAGATATGTAGCCACCTGGCATTGTCACTGAATGTTTTGCCGTCGACTGCGCACTGTTACTCCATATCTGTGGAGTATTGCCATTCCCGTTGGGGGTCCAGTACTTGTTCGAAGACTGCACAGCTGGTGAAGGCTGCTGATGGGCCGTTTCCGCAACGGAGTGTTCGAGGTTCGAGGTTCCGCTCCAAGATGGCTTGGAGGAGTGTTGCCCCTTTCGTACAGGTGGTTGATCGAAGGGATTCACAGTTGAACCAGCCGCACCGGGAAGAGATCCCTTCAGTCTCTCCATTCTCTGCCACGGAGTTTCCTCTGAGACAGGATGGTGCTCCACAGCAGACGAGTTTGTGTTGGCCTTGAGCTTAGCCATAGCCGCCGCCCAAAAATCTTCCTGCACATCTTCCGCCTTGGGAACGCTATTGATCGGCTGTACGTGTTTAGTGAAGACGGAAGACTGCATTTTCGACTTCATCTTCTGCTGCTGCCACAGGCCCAGACCAGAGTCTGGAGGCGCTTGTTCTATCCCTGGGACAGCAGAGCCATTGCCCTGCATACCGCGACCCCATGTATTTCCGCCCCTCGTCATCTGCTTGGGCTGCGAGACGTCGGTACTCTGCTTGCGCGTCATCAGGCCCCACTGAGGATCTTCCTGTGGTATCGCCGCAGCCAGCTGATGTATGTTTCCCCACCCTTTATCATCGTCGAACTGCAGATGCCTAGCTGAGAGCTTGCTCTGCCTCAACGGCATATCCTGTCCATTCGTCTTCCACGAAGCAGACCCTAATGCAGACCGTACACCAGGGCGCGGCGTTAAAGACATCTCATCGTCGGTCTGGAGATGCGCATGTCGCGACTGCAGGATGTCTCTCGCCGAAACCATGCCAGCGATGCCTTTAGCATTGGAAATGGAAGTTGGCGGCGTACGGAACTCTGCTACAGTATCATGGTCGAAAACAGGCTGATGGCCCTGGAAATTTTGAATAGTTTTTTTGCTGGAGCCAAAGCCTGCTGCAGACTTGTGGTCGATGTTGGGCTCGACGTTAAAGTTAGGTTCGACAATGGAAGAGAGGGAAGAGAGTTTACGGGCGGGAGGGTCAGAGAGGACTTTTTTGAGCAGCGAGGAGGCAGATGGCTTCTCACTCCAGGTCTTCTCCCCCCAGCCAGCAGGAATCGGAGGAACAGGGGTAGAGTTCTGCCTTGAGCCTCTATCAAAGTCGAACAATTTGCCATTAACCTCGGACGATTGATCAAACCACGACTCAGAGTCTGACTTCATCAACGCTGAAGCTTGAGCAGATGCTGTAGCGGAAGGCAACGACGTGTGTTTTGTTTTCCAACCCGACGAGGAGGACGCATTCGATTGCAATTGCTTACGACTTCGGCCAGTGCCAAAGGGATTGGAAAGAACGGAGGCAGGAACGTCCACGTGAGATTCTAGACGCCTGGTTTGAGCTTCGTCAGGCGACGAGGACGATCCAGGTGCAAACATCCTCTTCTCGGTATCAAAATGGACTGAGTGGCTTGTGTGGAACAGACTTTCCCAGTCTGACTGAGGACGAATGTTCGCAACACGAGCATCCCGTGAACGTTCGCGCAAAGCAGAACGTTTATGGATAACTTCTTGACGCTTCTTACGCTCTGCAACAACCAGCTCCTGACGTTCTCTTTCCTTCTCGTCCCGCAGGTCCTCCAGTCGCTTTTCATGCTCGGAGATCCTCGCCTCATACCGTAAATCATCCCAAGACGAATCCTTCGACATGCGTTCATTTTGAATTGCTATGGCGAGCTCGACATCAGCTTGCGCGGCCGCCAAATGAAACTCCCATATTTTGTCGATGCGAGTTTGCATCCGGAACATTGTGAAGTCGTCCTCGTCGCTACTCTCTTCTGAGCTAGACAGGCGGGGACCGACGTATGCTGGGCCACGCGCTCGGGCTTTACCTTTTCGGTCGGTATCCGGAGGGCGTTTTGGAGGTTCCATGTGTGTCTCGAGCATCGAAGAAGAAAGAGAAGGGGGTTGCAGGAACTCATAGGCACTAGAACCGGAAGAGGAAAGATAATCCGGGCTTGCATTCTCTGAACTATGAGTGGAAGATTTGGACCGGGGTCCATAGGCGTTTGAGGGTATCCAGTATTCGTTCTCAAACTCATCCGTGGTCTGCAAAGGTGAGCTGTTAAGGACGTGGCTGACCATCGACGAAAGGAAGACTTGCCAGCTGGAATGAATCCTCCGCATCGTCCGCTTCGTCATCGTCGGTGGAAAGACTGTTAGGATCTACAAATTTGCTCGACGCAGTTGAAGAAGAGAGATTGAATTGGCGAGCGGCCGACGTCATTGGTGGCGCAGGATTATATACAGGAGCACTTTGGGGCTGTCTGTACACGTTCTGCAAGGGTGGAGGTGACCTGTCAATGGCATCCTCTGTCTGGAATAGCTTTGCGATCCTCTCGGCCTCCTCATCCGTTCTTGCACCCCAGGCATCGGGGCCAAGCCTTTCTCTCTCCATCCACTCATGCCACACGGTCAACAACATGTTAGTATGTTCTTCCGCGGCTGTTTCCAACTGTTGTTTCGCATCGTCGTCGTCGTCGACGGCAGCGTGACTTAGATCTTGAGACGGCAACAACTTCTTCCTCTTCGCGGTCTGTGTATAGAAGATATCTGCTCTTCGACGTTCCAAGAGTTTTCGCTGGCTTTGTGCCCATTTTTCAAACTTATCCCATAGGTCTCGTACACGCTGGTCATCATTGAGAGGTGGAGAGTGATCCAAGGGAGGCATGAGTGGCAGTTGTCACCAAGGGACGAGAAAAATTGCAGGATGACTCGAGTACACAGAACTTCCGATTTTGAAAGGGTTGTGAGATGAAACAAGAGATGGGAACTAGACAGGCGCCTCGTGTTTCTGGCGGTGTGCCGATTTGATTGTAAGCCGTAGAATCAGCGATGTACCTGCCCTTTCCGGATCTTCCCCGCAGTCGAGCCGTGCTGTTGAGCTTGGGCTGGGCAATAGGGCATGAAACTACCAGCCAGAAGTGTGATGGTCTTGTCCAGTTGGGAAGGTGGGCAAGGGTTGATCATAGATGATAACAACGGACCCTGCACCCAGGTCTTCCGCAAATGGCATCCACTTTGTCACTTGATTCATAACACGAGGCAGCCATCGGTCCATCCCGCGCCCTTTGCCCAAACCTTCTCGTTTCTTTTGCCTGTCCAGTACGGAAGTTGTCGCCCAAGCTTACCCACGACAAGCTTTGTGTGGTCCATCGAGGTCCTCTGCGGCCTCTGTCCGAGCTAAAATCTTCTTGCGTCCATTCCGTGAACGCTTTACACGAACCGGAATGATCCATGCCGACGTTGCTGTCGAATTTTTCATATGACATCCACCAATTCGTGTACAAGTCATTTCATGTACAACCAATTGGCTGAGGTTGATTAATTTAATGATTGGTCATCTGTGGGCCGTGCATTCACCTGGCTTTCATCCGAAAAAGAAAAGTCCTCGAATTCCCTCTAATCTTCTTGAATTTGAATTGCTAAAATGCGAATACTCGGACACTACTAAATCACGCGTCGACTTTACCCCATCTACTGTTGGTGGCCAATCGGTTATCAATTTGGTGTGTACTTTTTCCTTGTACCTTCGCCTGTACAGCGGCCTTGACTGGTTATTAGTAGGAGGCTTGTTGCATGTTCCAGGGTGTCGTTTGGCCGTGAAGTATACACGGAGCATTCATTGAGAGTGGACCCAGATGATATACATCAAGTCGCCATTTTGAAAAGTCCTTCAATAACCATTTTTCCTCCTGATCGCTTGGATAGGACAACGATCGAACTTCAAGCTTCAACCTCAATCAATGGAAGTAAAGGTAGTTAAGAATCTAAACCTCCGACAATTTGGTGGATGTTGTCCGTGATTGTTTAACAGTGAAAGTGGGTTTGGCTGCCGAACAGTTGTACAAGGAGCCATTCGCGCGGTACCCGGAACAGAAGAATCCCTTGTGGCACTGGCAGAGACAAAGTTCATTGTAGAGACCCACCTGGTCCCAGACGAATCGGGGACAGGTGGATCAGGACGTGATTAACTGGATGGTTGAACAGCCAAATATTGTTGGACCAAAAAGCTGCATAGTACAGTAGAATTATTGCACCTGTGACAGATAACAGTGCAGTAGATCAATAACTACGAGATTCGTAACGACATGCACCGTCGACCTGTCCTAGCGACAGTACAAGCTCCCTGGCATCCTTTTCCACTACCTCTTCTGCTTAAAGTAGGGCCTGCAAATGAAGGCAATCAACTGCCTCCAGAAACACATCGGTCGTCCCGCTGATGTGTTCCAACTAATTTTGGATCATTCAAACCATACCGGAAAATATCCCATTCAATGATTCAAAGACAACCGTCTCTGTCAACAATGATGTTTGCGGAGACTGAGGTCCTGGTGTGTCAGTATGAGTGGTACAGAGTCGTCAAACGTTCTTTCTTCTGAGGGCCATCTTGAGGAGCACCTGCCATCCTTATCGCTATTTGGTGCCGTTCATTAAGGTTTTTCCAGAAAGTTCAATATAGGACACGAATGGACCGCGGTCATAGCACACGGTACCAAACATAGGCGATTCGCAGGTCCGCGGTCCTTGTATACTAGGCGGACCGCGCGGTGTTGCCGCGAATGCTTTCAAGCCACGCAGCTGACGAATGTAACGTCGTAATGTGAAAGCGATGCTAAATTTTCGCTAGGTTGAAAGGAGTCGGCCAAGCTCGAGCTAAGTTTGACCTGACAAGGTGATTAATAACAATGCAAATGCAATGCACACCAGGAATGTAATTGAAGATCCAAAAGAGGTCGCCCAAGGATATGACGTCTCCGTGAGACGGGGATGGTTATTTCTGCAAACAGAAGGTCGAGTACATCGGATTCCGTTGTATCGGGGTCGTCCATGTCCATAGGCTGGTATCTCTTCACAGCTGTGTTAGGCATCGGTTTACGAACGTCACTGCAGAGACGGAAATCATCCTCGGTAGAAAGAAGGGATTAGTTGGGGATGGGTGGGCGGCACCTAGGAGGTCAAGGAACGTGAAATCGCTAAGGTGGTCGATGTCTGACTGCTAGCAAGTCATTTGGTGATGTGGAAGGGAGGCTCGAGAAACATACGGTTCTGTAGTTTACTCAGCGGGTGTCAGGACCCATGAATAACAAAACAAACGTGGCAAGGCCAGGATACAGAGAGAATGAAACACACAAGCGCCAGTAATCGGCAGCGGAATTTCAGGAGAGGTCGAGATTTCTATGCAACTTCGGGTGCGGGCCCAACCATGGACGTTTGCGGCTGCGTCACGGCCCGCGAACTTTCGTCCGACTTCGAGCCTCATGATTCACTCGCTACAGGAGATCCCTTCGAGATCCCTTCTAGCTCTAACTTCTTCTCTTCAATCATGTTCGATGAAGCCATATGGTCATCTACTGTTTACTGTTGGACGGATGTCTCGAGATAGAACGTTGCTTTCGATTGCTTTTTATGGCTGAAGCAGTTGATTAATTCCATCGATGACGGTATTATACGGTCCGGCACTGCGAATACATTCTTTATCAAGCAATCCCCGCAACATAAAATCCTACGTTTTGAAGTTCTATTAATGCATTATCGCGCTATGATTTCCGTCGCCTCTTCTTGACCATTTCCGAGTCTCCGATTAGACCTCGAATAACGACACCGACGCTCCAAGCTCCACGGTGTCGTTCAGCGCGTTCTGCTCGTTATTTTGCCTTTGTTGTCCTGTGTTGATCCGTAGCAAATGTGCTATCATCGTTAAAAGACTCATCTAGAGCGAGCGGAGAAAGTTGAGGTCTCCATCTGCCCAACTCTCGATGGTGTTTTGTACAAATTCGCGCACATAATCACGGTTTGTTGATGTCAACTTTGAATGAGGACTTTTGAATGAGGACCTTCGACACTTTGTGGACTTTTGAATGAGGACCTTCGACACTTTATGGACTTTTGAATGAGGACCTTCGACACTTTATGGACTTTGGAATGAGGACCTTCAACACTTTATTCTAATGGCTTCATTGGCCGTTGTGTGCCCTGCATCTTGCTAGATTATCATTCGTTAGCATGCATCAGGATCTGGATCTCGTTGTCGTATGGAACACCTCATGGAATATCGCGCATGCCTATGTGTATATCGAGTGGTGTTTATGCCTTTCGATGGATTGCTGTGATTGAGCTTTCGGCCATATTATCCCAGCAGCACATGACTGCGTAGATTTGGATCACTCTTGGCAGCTTATATCTCCTCGAACTAGTGTTCCTTCTGCAATTTCGCTTTCAAACAGAATGTGGAGCACGTATTATCATAAGACAGCTATGTGAATATGATGTTCGCCAGTATCCAAACAGGTGATGTTTCCCTTCATCATTGGGATCTTGTGATCTCGGACAAGATGGAAGACGAGGCCTGCCAATATATCGCATACGAATGACGGATAGTATCTTTGTCGGAGCCTTACGACCGAGTTTTGCAGGATGATCCAGGACTGCAGAGATACTGAGAATATTCCAACCCGTCGCATGTTGATGGATTGAGCCTCCTTCTCTTGTCCCCTTGGCCTGAGAAGTGGCTCATTCATGCCCTTGACGAAAACGGACTCGGAATCGCACGAAGTTTTGGCCACCCATATGGCTTCATCCAATCACAAGCACCTTGAGAATTTTTTTACTACGATGAGCGCTAGCCATTCGCCTGGTCATTATGCCAAGTTTGGTTGTCGTTTCCTCCTGGATCAGAAGCATCCGACTCGTGTTCGACTCATCGTTTATTAGGGTGTTCTTTTCCATATCAATTTACAGTCGTTATGTGTTTCCTATCGGTAACTTCCCCTGAGTAGTCGCAATACTTGTGATCGGCAACCCTCACATAGATGCGGGTTGCATGATTTACCTCGATAATGGTATATCAACGAATGTACTTAATTAATCCTACTGATGAGTGACGGACTTCGGTCCGATGATAGTTTAATCCGATAACAATTCTTTGTAGAAATGGATTATGAAGTCGATAGCGCGGCTTAATCAAGAGTTGATCGCTCCATTGTCCGCCTTATGATTTGGTATTTGCTCAGGTTCTGAGAGGTTAACCATTTTGTTTCCTCAAGAACTTCCACCCGAGCTGATAAATTTTGGGGTCCGGTCTCTTGAAATCATTGAATTCTTGGTGGAGTCCACGGTCCCTTCGGTTTGGATTCAGTCTTGACCTTGGTGAAGGATACTTAAGTGGACCGGCATCCGTCAACATCAATTCCCGTCGTCCCTAGAATCTATCCCCTCCCCCATGAGGCAGCTTACGAATACCCCGGTAGTCTCTTGACGTAGGCGCGAATCATAGGCTCCGTGACTGCTACCGTTCATTTTGTCCTTGTGGTTTCACACCAGCTTTCCAGGTATGTCTTCTCGATACGCAGTACTTGACCCCGTATTTATCCACACGGATGTCGTATTGTGGTCTCAGGGCTGACCCTTATGACCCAGTCGTGACTCACCTCCATTTGTTATCGGAAAGATACCACGACCAAGATTATGGTCACCGGGCTACACTTGTTCCCCTGTTGTGTATTTAGCGCGTTCTCAGGAGAAGTGTCAAGCATCATGCGCCAACGCGTGCCTCCAGGGCTCAACATTAGAAAAGCACATCAATGACATTTACTGATTGCATCGATCGTGAGATGTGTGACGAACAGCTGAAGATGGTCGAGGACAGTCAACTTCAGTTCCAACTCCAAGCATTCTGCTTCAATCTGGATCAGAAGTTGATGTAAAGGTCTGAAATGCAGAGCTTTGCTGTTATCCTACGGTGGCAACGCCCGCAAAGTCCACGAATGGTGATCAGGATGATAAGATAATGCCCGGCCAAAACATTGATCCGGCGCTGAGGAGTTTACCGTCCTAATAACAGACCACAACTCTCTTAACGCGTCTTTGACTGAACCCTCGTCGACGCCGTCTGTGGCCGTCGTTCAGTGGAACAAGGTGAAGGATTAGTTGGGAGGGCTCATCATTTGGTGTAAGTTTTGCCATAAACTTATAAGCATTGTTATAAAACGCGTGTACTGAACATGAGGCAATTAGGACATAACGTGGTCGTCTCGGTCGTCTTCTACGGGGTTCTTGCCGCCCGTCAACTGCCGTACATTTCCTTCTGCCTTCCCGTTTCCTTCAATCTACTCTGGCATTGTCCCAGCCATCCATTGCAGTTTCCAGGCTTCACGATCACTGCGTTAAGCTACGAGACCACTGTTCTGTTGTAGATGACAACGTTGGCGTCTCCCACACCGATACCATTACACAACGATAGCAAGGCTGAATTAGAGCCAGATAAAGCATGGAAGGATGCTCTACGAGCGAAAATCGAGGACGGTCTGTCGTCTATGGTTGAGGACGCCAAGAAGAATTACCAGTCAGAGCTTAGCCAGGAGATATTGTCTGACGCACGGCGTGAGGCCATCACTCGGGAATACAACGAGGCTATGAATAACATCAGAAACCTCGCACAAGACACCTTTGTAGTTGAATTGGAGCGCGAACGCCAAGAGCGCCGATGGGCCACCGGGAAGGACATGAACCCGAGCTGGAACGAGGCCCTTGTTCAGGAGCAGCGGGATATTATGAACATAATCAAAGGAACTCGCAAAGGTGCTCGAAGTCCCAGTGTTGCTGAGCAATCTTCGGCGCAGCCCATCGATGGTCAACCTGTCGCTGAGCTATCCTCTTCACCATCTGGCCCTTCGTCCTCGTTCTATGCACAGAGTGGTGCGATGGCACAGCGGCTCACAGAAGAGAGAAGGGAGGGATCTTTGAACGGACTGGAACGCTCGGAACAGAGAGACAGGAGCTTAACTAGCGCACAGGCTCTCCAGCCGCCACCAGATTCGCCTGGAACTGCAGACAAACAGAGGCAACAAGAGGAGAAAGCTCGTCGTATTCTGGAACGCAAAGAGCGGGAGCGGCGGGAGTGGGAGCGACAGGAGAAGGCGGACCAGGAAAAGGAGAGGTTGCGGAAGGAGAAAGAGGAGGAGATGAAAGAGAAACTCAAGGAACAGGAGCTAACGAAAATGATAGAGAAGCAGCTTTCGGAGAGGAAGCGCGCGGAGAAGGAACGGCAGGACAGAGAACGTGCGGAGAAGGATCGGCGGGACAGAGAACGTTCAGAAAAACAGCGTTGGGAGTGGGAACGTGCGGAGAAGGAGCGCGTGGAGAAGCAACGGCAGCTTGAAAGAGAAATCCTGGAGAAGCAGCGACTAGAGAATGAAAAGAAGAAAGAGCGATTGGAAAAGGAGAAGAGAGAGAGGCAGGAGAGGGAAGAGAAAGAGAGGCAGGAGAGGGAGAGGCAGGAGAGAGAGAGGCAGGAGAGGGAGAGGCAGGAGAGGGAGAGGCAGGAGAGGGAGAGGCAGGAGAGGGAGAAGCAGGAGAGGGAGAAGCAGGAGAGGGAGAGGCAGGAGAGGGAGAGGCAGGAGAGGGAGAGGCAGGAGAGAGAGAGGCAGGAGAGGGAGAATGCGCGGCTCGATCGAGAGCGCTGGGAAGAGGAGTATCTCGAGAAGCTGGAGTTAGCGCGTGAGAAGGAAGAGCGCGAGGAGAAGGAGCGTTTGCAACGCGAGGAAGAGGGAACGCGCGCGCGCGAGAAGGCTCGAGAAATTCGACGACAAAGAGATGGGCAACGTGAGCATGTTCAAGAGAACCAAGAAACCGAGGCATACAGTACGTCCGGTTATTCTTTGCATCACTAAGTTCTTTGCAATTGACAAGGATCACTCAGAAACCCCACTGAATTGCAATTCCCCTGAGTCGACTGATCTTGATTTTTCGGATACCTGTGACACTGATGATCTCGAGCTTCTGTCACCACCGCCTGCGCATTCTCTCTCGGCCAGAAAGCACTCTATGCACGAATGGCCAGGGGATTCTCTCGTCAGTAGATCCATCAACAATTCCTCGCGCCTCTCGTCTTCTGATAGGCCTACTGCTCGTTCACCTCCAATGGTGTGGAAGCCGCCCGCTATGGAAGATGATGCTAAGCCCTTGTCAGTTGAGTTGGGACGACGGAATAGCGTTACAAGTATCAAATCAACTGGCTCCGTGGGGGTGCGCCCTAGTATTGTCGATGAACCCATTCCAGAACGTAGCGACAGTGAGGCAGAGTCTGTGGACGATAACGCGAGGGTCATGGAATCCGAGGAATGGTTAGCTTCTAAGGCTTGGGAGAGAGAGAGACGTAGGGAGCACTGGAAGAACTCTCCAAGCGATGGCCGTGGTGATGAATCTCATGCACCTCATTTTTCGAATTTAAGAGCTTCTCATCGAACAGAGGACATCAAACCGCTTACCCCTCGAGATCGCTATGACAGTGAACAAAGCTACAGAAGTCCTCGGTACCACCGCTCGGAGGAGATCTCAAATCGCCCGCCATCTAATGTACGAGCCCAACTGCGCCGTGAGCCGTCCTTCCATGAAGAGTATGACGATGTATATCATCCTCCATCTCGGCCAATTAGGGCTAGATCATCATTTGAAGATCGCGGTGGATCTTATACATCTTTTCAGCCATCTTCCCAGGGACGAGTCCCGTCTAGACCATCCTCCACTCTGAACGATGAGCGGGATCAAGGTAGCTACAGGTCCTACCAAACGCCTCCAAGTTCCGCGAATCGTTCATCAATTCGTGATCATATGGCGCCGTCTACCAGGTACTCATCTGGCCTCTCTTATGGATATAATAGTGAACCCAGAAGCAACACTCTTAAATATGCTCAACAACCAGAGAGTTCTCTTTCACGCAGACCTTCGGAAAGCCGACCCAATCTGAACCGAGGACCATCCTTTACTCAGAATTATTTGGAAGGTAAGTTTGTCTTCCGTACATCTCATTCGGCCTTTACCTATGTCTTATCACAGAGCCAAGTCCATTGCATGCCTCTCCTTCGGAATCCTACCCGCGTACTTATGAAAGAGTGGCGTCTGCCAGCATACCGATTTCAGCACGTCAGCATCGGCCTTCATATGGATCGGAGGAGACCGATGGTTGGAGGTCGTGGTCCACTGATTCACCCCCACTTCGCCGTGACTCACGACGGGAAACAGAACGTAGAGATCGATACGACCAAGATCGGGGTGAGTTTCAAGATCCTGAATATTCCAGCCGAAGTGGACGAGAATACGAAGTTTGGCATCCTGATCCTTATCCATATTATGGACCCCATCCGGAGCCCCCTCGTCGCAAGGGTTATCCGATGCGTTCCCCAATGGCGTCGCATCCTGGCAGTTATCATGACGGACTCGATTATTCGTTTGGTGGAAGGGACCGAACATATGAGTCTCCATACGACAATGATGAATTCATTGACGACATGGAAACAGACATGGCACCTAACCCACGATACCGGGATCTACCCAGGCAGCGGCGCGAAGAGATACAACGATTGTCAGACGAGGAAGAAAGAAATCGATGGGAGGCTGAGGAATGGAGAAGGCGAATGGCTGAGGAAGAAGTGGAACGTTGGAGGCAGACGGAAGAAAGGGCGAGGTTTGGATTCGAGGAGGAGGAAGCAAAACGGCGGGAAACAAAACAAGAGGCAAAGCGGAAAGAGATGAAGAGGCAGGTCACGGAAGTAAGATTGGAAGATGAGACTTGGCAGAGAGAGGAAGCGTTGCGGAGACAGGCAGAGGACGCCAGAAAAGCAAAGGCTGAGGCGATGAGAATAGCGCAAGAGGTACGGATACAGGCCGAGGAAGCAAAGAGAAAAGAAGAGGAGGCTATAAGGAAAGAGGAGGAGGTGCTCAGACGGGCGAAGGAGGCGAGGAGGAAAGAGGAGGAAGTACGAAGACAGGCAGAAGAGGCGATGAGAAAAGAGGAGGAGGCGAGGTTGAAAGAGGAGGAGGCGAGGCGGAAGGAGGAGGAAGCGAGGCGGAAAGAGGAAGAGGTGCGTATACAAGCGGAAGAGGCAAAGAGAAAAGAGGTGGCGGCCAGAGAGGAAGCCCGTAGGGTGCGAGAGGAAACTTGGAAGCGAGAGCAGGAAATGAGGTATCGGGAGGAAGAACTCAAGAAGAGAGAAGAGGAACTTCAACGCCGTGAAAGGGAAATTGAGGTGGAGAGGTTGCAAAAGGAAGAGGAAGACTCTCGGAAAGAGGCTGAGAGGTTACAGAAGCAGTTCAATGAAGAAGAAGAGCAGAGGCGTGCCGAGGAGCAGAAGAAGCGGGAAGAGAGATTTCGATATGAACAGCAACAAGAAGAGTTCAGACGGCGCGAACAGGAAATTCACGAACGCAAACGACAGGACAGCATGGGTGGATTCTTTCCTTCATCCTACACATCTTCGTCGACTTATTCTGCTCGCTCGTACCCCTCTCCATCTGCCACGAGTAACAATGGACAGACGTCAGGTTGGAGTCCTTCGCCTAAACCAACCTCTACTCCAAAGGCAAGCACGGCGTCGGCAGCGTCCCAATCTCGATCTGGCTCCATAAACGCATCGTTCCCGACGTCGACTCCTTCACCTCACCCTTCCCCCTCCTTTGATGAGGCTGAATTCAAGCGCAAGCAGGAAGAGTTTTCGCAGCAGCAACAAGAGAAGTTCCGCAAGGAACAACTACGTTTTGAAGAAACAAGGCAGAGGACAGAGAGCAATAAGCTGAGTCCTGAACAAGTTCTCTCCACTCTAGAACGTCACGAGCGCCAGTGGAACATTCTGATTTCGTCTACCACTAGTCTTCACTGGGGGTCCATTCCGTGGCCCATGTTCTTTCCGCCTCGATCTCCAGAAGACATAACGCTCTCTGTAGTGACTACATACCTGCAGTCTCCCCTTCTTCCTGATAGGGAGAAGGCCAAGCCGCAAAAGGACCGCTTGAAAGAGATGATCAAGAAATGGCACCCGGATCGTTTCGAAACCAAGTACTTGCCACGAATCATCGAGGGTGACCGAGAGAAAGTCAAGGAGGGAACGGGGGTTGTGATACGGTTACTCAACGAGCTTTTGACAAAGGTAAACGCTCCTGGCCCCTTCGGCTTGTCATGAAGTATGCAATTTGCTGTATCTATATAGTCTTTCTTAGCATGTACATCGGATTTGAATACCCTACTCATCCATTGTATAAATACCAAAACTCAAACGACACAATTCAAAATGTATATCAAATTGCATTTTGAGTTTTTGCCTTGATGCATATATACAGTTTCGTTCGCTTTTGGCTTCAGGGCTCAACATGGAGGTCTTACAAAAACCTCGAGGCTTGTGGAGAAGGTTAGAGAGGCGAGATTGAAGCAAACGCGCTAGCACAGTTTGACCACCTTGTTCAATGAACTCGAAGGACAGCAAAATTGCGGCTTTCTCATGAAAAAAAGACCACCAGTTTTCGCGTAGTCCGTGGGCCAGCTGTAGGTTAAAGTGACTCATCATACGAGTCTTTTTTTCTGGACGGGCTCGTGGTTTTTGTCCGTAAGTTGTCGGGTTTCTCCCGTCGCGGCCCCGTTGATTTCCATCTTGTCAAATATCCTCAGGTCTCTGTAGGTCCGCTGGAATGTCCCTGTCCCGTGGATATACTGGAAACCACCTTCGTCGCTTCTGTGTCACTGAGTCTATTGATTTCACGGACAGCAAGTTCAACGCGGCGAAGTGATGATTCATAGGTTTTGAGATACTTTTAGGTCTTGAGACACTTTGTGGCATTGGTTCGTCCTGAGTTGGTAGATACTGTTCTGGTCAATTTTGTATGGATGTACCCAAGCCGCAAATTCCACAAGTCCACATGCATAAGGGGCACTATCCCTTCATATCATAGGCATGGGAGGTCAATGATAAAAAAAGGTCCAGGTATACACGAATGGAAAGAGAGCTTTCGACCTGCTGAAACGACCGAACGGTCCAACCATGACATGTTCCGCAGGGTTCGAACATATTTTCCTGCGATCAGGGTTCAAAGCTGCAGGACGCCGGCAGGTATAGTTAGGCGCGATTAAATACCCCGTTGGGCGCATGTGTTTTGATTCTATAGTGGTTCAAGGCTCGACAACGACGATCTCATGCCAAAAGTTTGTGGTGGCACACACTTTCGAGTCTGAACTAATCGACTGATGTATGATGGCCTGCCTCAGAGGCTGATTGTTGCATCGCTGAAACGCTAGAGTCAGATGTCTGACCAAGGGAACAACGACAGCGGTCCGCTCTGTGTAGTTCTATCAGGTGACTTGTCATCACTCACCGATCTTGACTCGAAGGGTGTTGTGCAGGATGATTGATATAACGGCGGTGAGGGTTTCTGAGCACTGCACCAGGCCACTTCTAGAGTAAATCCCTTTCCACGAGTGTCCGGAAATGTGGAGTTGGAGATGTCACTGAAGAACCATACCTTAGCTAACATATATGCCGGTGTGATCATGAGATTACGTACGTGCCACTCGTAAACTTGTGGTCAAATCCCTCCACGGAGACTTTAATTCCTGGAGGCAGCGGCTGTTGGTGTGTACTTCTTGGTATCCGGTTGGTGATGTATTGCAAAGGAAAGAGACCAATGCGGTTGTCTCGTTCCGCCAGTATTACTGTCTGGGTGATGTCATGCGAAAGGGGTTCAAGAGGCCAGCCTGCTGTACTGTGATTGGCGATCATCTTCCATAAGATGTTACACTTTTGTCAAATGTCAGGTAGACTTTCGAGCGAAAGAAGCATGGCATGCGACGCGGAAGTCCAGAATTCCTTCTGATGTCTCATGGGTCCAATTGAAGAAGACAACTCGTCATTCCGAGTCGGTACAACAAATAACAAAGCAATAGTCAGTAATGAGAAAGGATCAAAATTATTCCCAGTCTTCTGCGTTGTATTCGGGGTCGTCATGTGAGGGGACCCTTGAATCGAGTCGATGTGATTTTCACGACTGGCGCCGGTGCCAATTTGGGTGAGGATTTAGATGCTCCAATGATTCACTCCTTGTTTCGGAAACATCCCGGACTCGTGACTTGGCCGCCAGGAAGAGGGGATAGCCCTCGGGCGACCCAACGGAGCAAGAAGAACGGTCGTGTGCAGCTATATGAGGAGGACAGCTCCTATTGGGACACTCCAACGCAAGTACTCGTGATCACAAACTCAGAACTCGAGTCTACACATAACCCTGGGCTAGATTGAATGCCAAGTATGGAAAACAAGAACTAATAATGAAGTCACAAGATCATCGACGGTCACGGTACGTTGAGCCCAGGTTAGCGGTAGTTCAACAAGATAGCTCAATGGCTAGAGACAAAGAGCCATAGGGCGAGGGTGCATACAATTGATGAGCAGACTTTGACGGTCGACGCTGAAAGCATTAGTCCAGCAATAGTCAATACATATGGCATTTCTGAATTGCGCATGACACATAGACCAATCCAGCCTGAGGGCCAAGTGTCTGGTGACAGAAAACCATTCTAGAGGAAGAATTTCCGGGTATTCTATAGTGACCGTATTGGCTGACGGCGGAAAGACCCGAAGCAGTACGTGATGTTCTGTAGGAGGGTGCCTATATGAGCTAGTTCTCGGCATATGTATAATTTCCAAAACGTGGCACCGACTCCATATTCGGTCTTGCCATTGTGGTGTCAGACTAAACCGTATGGGCACTCGTAAGGAGCGAGCGACATTTCCATTGTCTTCAACAGGTGACGTACGTCCTTCCTCTCACGAGAAGGACAACTGAACTCTGGTAAACTTCTGAGTCATATATGAAGTCATCAGAGGGCAACAGTGGCGCCGATTCTCGAGCATCTGCGCACCTTGTATCAAGCATATAGAACGATATAGCTCTGCGGCATCCCATGACCATCAGCGGTACTTCTCGGTAATTCGCTCATTACCGGTTCATGCGTGGACCCCGCCAGGCAATCTACTTACCTTACCCAAGTGAGAGTAGTGGTGTGCTTGAACTTTAGTGTTGGGTGGGTTGGAACTTTCCCTCGCAGAGTCTGAGTGATCAAGCGCCGGGAAGTAAACGAAACTTTGGACTGCGGCCGATCAAAAAAAAAAAAAAAAACGCAAAGCTTAAGGCTTGACAGGACGATACAACGGGGACGGGAATGATATCCCACAAGGGTGTTCACGAAGGAAGCTTTGAAAAAAGCAACTCCATTGAGTACAAAAAAAAAACCTTGACAGGGGTAATACACGCCTCGACAAGTGTCGCAGAAACGCTAAGAGCCCAGGAGTCGTGCGATCGCACCTTGTGCGGATGTACTGCGGCCATCAAGACAGGAGGATTCTACTCGCGACCTCAACGCATCAACATCCTATTCCGTGCGGCCCGTCCCGTCTGTCAAAATCGTTGTTTGTAGTGTAATTACATTCGACGCCGCGCCGCTACACTTACCCAGCAATAGCGGAGGAGAAGAGGGAGGAACGCAACCATGAATAGTATCTCGGTTGCAAGCCTCGGGACGCTAATTTACGAAGTGATGCTTCCTGCCAAAGCAGAGCAAGGTAAGCACGTATGTTGCTCGGGTCCAGGCTGCACCCTAGTCGAGGATGAATTTTTTTGACAAGACTTCTTGTGTTGTTGTCCGCATCAGCCGGGCTTAGGGAGACGTTCGTGTGGATAGAAATTTCAAATCGAGAAGGTCTGGGAGGATGTCAGCCCTAGCTGATTTGACAGCCGTTTCAGAATCATTAGATTTTCGATACTTGCAGTACTGATAACGTTCGAGCAAACAACCACAGCATGATAGGCCGGAAACACTCTTGGTGGTGTCCATGGAGCACGAGGTGTATATATATGGGAACTGCAATTTGTGCCACATAGAGCGAATAAGTAGGACTTCGAGAGACCTACCTATCTGTTGTTTCGAAACGGCTAGAAATGGTCACTTGAACACGTGGCTCATCACGGTCACATGGCTTCAAGGTCCACGTCGCGCCAAGGCCAAAGCTCGCATGGCGGGGATTCCGCAAGTTCATACATCGGGATCAAGTATGGAGACCCACTATGCACGAAAACGACAGGCAAGAACACACAAGCAGCACTGCCTTTTTCTTTTCTTTTCTTTTCTTAAAAGTAGCCGAGGCGGTCTCCAGCCGGCCCCAAGAGATCAGGAACCAGCATAGTATGCACACATACATACATACATACCAGAAGCCACGAAAATATCCAGGGACATCGTTCTAATTTCCTTCTGTCAATCGACGTTCAACGTTTACAAAGAAGCATTCAAGCGAGGCCGCGTGGTCCGTCACGGAGGGGCGCTTAAATCTCTATCTGAACGGAAGAGAAATGCTCGTGGCGGGACGAGAGGAAGCAACGTACATAACTCGGGCATGCGAGGTCCGAGAACCAGAGAGGATTTTCATGTTCGTGCGGTCTTCTTTTCTTCGGACGAAAGAAAGAAGGAAAGAAAGAAACGTCGAGAATCTGTTACATATGTTCTTGGTATCAGGGCCGGGTTTTGGTTTTCGACTCCGCGAAGGTGTAGTAGTCCGGGCGCCAAACTTTTTGATATTGATTACTGTCATGGTGTCGAGGTCCGCTACAACTCCTCCATCTGCTCTCTTTCCAGCTCCCAGAGAGAAATTATTGGTATGTATAAAGAAGACCCTACGGATGATAGAAAATTCAAGTTGTTAAGCTGTAGAAAATGCACAAGCATGAAATACGAGGAAGTTTCCTGACCCCATGCGAGCTCGGTGAAATGAATGAACAGCAAAAATGGAAGATCTGACTATACCAAGCTCTTTGATACATATGTAGAGTCTTGTATCTAGTTTTCCGAGACATAGAATGAAGTGGAAAGCTCAAGGAAGTGGCCCAAATCATCACAACTCTTAGTCAAGATCACTCAGAAAATAGTCTGTCCAGCTGTTCACCATGATTCTATCAGGCCCGCCACCAAGGAACCCATACAAAAGGCTTGGTACAGACTGGAAAAATACAGTTCGGGCAACCTGTAACTTGACTGTGACCCAGACGTGACAGCGATTCCACTTTCCAGTTTTTCGGCATGGCGCAAAAGACTCATGGACAGGACAGGCCACACTGCACTGGGTTCCGACAATGAATCCGAGGTACGGCGCAGAAGGGCACTGGCACTGGCATTCTTTTGGGGGAACCACGGGACGGGCGGTGATTCTCGCAACAGGCGGGGCGAGCAAAAGGATCAAACACAGAGTTTGCGTGAGTGCGTTGCGTGCGCGCATACACCGCACACACACCCAGGCGCGTTTGCAAGACTCCTCCATCCAGACAACCGTGTCCGAGCTGCGGCGCGGAAAAAAAGGCGGGGAAAGGATCGTCGCGAAGCTTCGTTCGTTCGTTCGTTCGTTCTCGGCCCAGGGTCCCATGGACAGGGCAAGTCCAGGCACGATTTATCTAGCGACCATACATGTATATAAGCAGCAGCGCCGCGCCGCGTTTAAGCGAAGTGCGCGGCTCGTGGGTCGTGGGTCGTGGGTCGTGCGTCATGCGTCGTGCGTCGTGTTTTGGATGTTGGTTGAGTTATGGTCGAGGGACAACAGCAGGAAATGGTAAAGATGGAGAAGGACCGAGAGATCGATTTCGAGAAGCTCAGGGAGGGTACACGCGCGCACGCGTTGCTTCTTCGGCCTGCCAGTGGCTGAACGTTTTTTTTATTTTTATTTTTAATTTTTTTTTCTTTCCTGGGGTGTGAATGGCGATGACGCGGTGTGGTGTTTCGGTTTATCATTCCGACCTGGATGCGAAAACCCGTGCCCTGCAAACGCCCACAAAGGACCGGGACGCTAGTGTATCACAAGGTTTTTTCTTCCGAACGGGGTTGTTTGGACGATACGCCTAGGTCGTGAGTGGTTGGAGTAGCGCACTGCACCACGCGTGGGGCTCCTCCTAATAGCTGATCGACCTGCAGCGGGGCATCGTATCGCTGGTAGGTTGTGGGTTGATTTGCTTCTTCGCAGTGAGTCTACACAACATGGGAAATGGAAAGTTAGTTTGAGTATGTGATGTTGAGAGTTGTGATGACGCAGGCAGGTTGTGTTTGGGACATTGGCAAGTCGAGAAGCACAAGAATGAAGCCAAACATTGGATCGTTCTGGAAGGCATTGATCAGGGCCGTGTAGATCTGGTGTGAAAACATAACGTTTTGTGTTGTGAGGGATGGAGGGGCCACTGATGGGGTTGGTGATGGCGACGAGGACAAGGGACGGAGTTGTTACTGGGGGGCGGGGGTTGGACATTAGGCGAGGATGGAGAGTGAATTTGTGGAGCAGAGGATAGGAGAGGGTGAGGACGAGGTTGAGTTTGAGTGAGAGGGTAAGAATGGGGGCCGCGGGACCGCGCAGGATGGGAGGATGGATGGTGCCGCGTGGTGATCGTCGCGGGGGGCGTGGGAAAGGAAGAAGGAGGACCCGAGGGAGCGGTAAGATCTGGATGGGATGAACGGAACCCAGTGTTGGGTGTATAAATAATTTTCATCGAGCAATGATGTCTGCAATGTCGTACGCGGACTCGGAGTTGCATTGCCTAGAGTGTCGCCCAGAGTGTCGCACAGAGTGTGGCACAGAGTGTGGCACAGAGTGTCGTCCAGACTCGCCGTGTCGCCCAGAGTGTCGTTCAAACTCGCCGTATCGTCCAGACTCGCCGTGTCGCCCAGAGTGTGGCCTAGACTCGCCGCCGCATAACCCCCCGCCACATCACCCAAACTCGTATCGCCCAGACTCGCCAGTGCTCGGGTTCGACGGCGAGCACTCGGACGACCCCCTGCGCTTCCCGTCGCCCAACTTCCCCGCGCGCCATCTCTGCCTGCCGCACATCCGCACGTCCCACCCGCGCAACGCCGTCTATCTCCCGCCCGACGACGCCTCTGTGCTGTTCCCGTGCCGCGTCTCCGTCGCGTCGTCCGCCGACGAGTACAGCGAAAACAAGATGGCCGCCCTCGACCACATCCGCGCCCTCTGCCAGTCCCCGTCCCAGGTCTACGTCGGCCCGCCCCCCGAGCCCGCCTCGTCGCGCTGGTCCATGGCCTCGTCCGTCCTCGCACACCCCGGCCCGCCCCCGCGCCCCAAGAAACGCACACGCCTGGCGTCCTTCCTCTCGCGCCTGCTCGCCCCGCCCTCCGCCCCGTCGAGCGCCCCCGAGCCGCGCGAGATGCAAAAAGCCTATCTGGCACGCGACGACCCGCCAATCGCGCTCGACCTGCGCAAGCACACGCCGCACTCGTCGACGTCGTCCTTCTACACGTGCCGCTCGCAGCCGTTCCCCGAGTCGTACATCGACCTCCCCGACGCCCCGCCGCGGCCCGACCTCCCCGCGCTCACGTTCGGCCGCGCCTCCGCCAGCCCCACGCCCTCCCTCGACTCGGTCATCGACCCCGAGCCCCGCCGCCTGCGCATCGCTCGCCAACTCCGCCAGCAGAAGAGCATGGCCACGCTCACCTCGTCCTCTGCGTCCTCGTACGACGAGAGCGACTCCAGCGGCTGGCCCCCCTTCCGCTCCTCCAGCGGCTGGCCCCCCTCCCGCGACTCCAGCGCCTGGCCCCCCTCCCGCTCCTCCTTCTCCCTCTCCACCACCCCCACCACAACACCCACCACCTCCCCTTCCCTCTCCCCCGTCGCCTTCCCGTCCCCCGACTCCATCCTTCCCCGCCCACGCCGCACCACCGCCCTCAAACACAAGGCCTTCTCCATCCCCGCCCGCTTCTCCTTCAGGCCCCGCCCCCGCGTCTCCTCCCTCGCACCGTCCCTCCACCGCCTCACCATACCCCTCTCGTCCACCTCCATCCCGCCCCCCGTCCCCCCCAAGGACCCGCGTCTCCCCCGCGCCCCGTGATGCATCAACCTTATTTTATTCCTTATTTCATCGATGGCTGGGCCGTCCGTTTGTTTTCTGTCCCGTCTTGTCCCTGCCCTCAACCGCCGCATCCATGTACAACACACACGCTCCTTACGAACACTCACGTTCTTTACGCTCACACACACACACACACACGCTCGTTGACTTGTACCTAACATTTGTATGTATATCTGGACCTTGGACTTTGCGGTTGTTGTTGTTTTGTCGTGCGTGCATTGTTTGACGTGGCGCAAGGAAGGAAGGAAGGGGATATCGTACTTTTGCAATCAGAGAAGAAAAGAATCAATCAATTAACAGTGATTCCGTAGAAATCAATACGACACTAGCGTTTAGACAGATGCGATAACCAGCGCAGGCGTCCATTCGTTCGAGCTGATATTCTACGTTGCACCTGTGCTGTGACCCGCCCGCCCGTCCGCCCGATCACAGCCCCTCGGGGCCCTGTTCTGCTCTGCATTGATACGAACCCCAACATGGGACACGTCCAATCTACCACAACCACGAGCGTCTAAACTTGCTCCTGATGTCGATCGTGGAGCCTGGCCTTTGGCGCTCGCTCCCGAAATCGCCTGTCTCGGGGTTACGACACCCTGGCCCCCGCGCCCCGCGCCCGCCCCCGTTCTTCTCTTGGGTCTGCCATGTGGTTCTTGCTCTGGATCGTGTACGAACCGGGGTGCGGACTGCGCGCAACTCGGCTCCCGGTTCAACCCTTTGCCATTTGCACTGAATTCTGGATCGACCGAACCCAATTCCCATCATCCCCGTCCAAATTCTCATTTCCAATAAACAAATACCACAACCGCGGTACGGTTGCGGGTCCCGCACATCGGCTCCCTTGTACAGTGCATGTATGTGTATGTGTATGTGTATGTGTATGTGTGTGTGTCATACAAAGCCGATATGATCGCCTGTGTCTCGACGCTCTCGTGCACCCCGACCACAAGACGCGCAAAGTGCTGCGTCGGCCTCCCGGTCTCCCAAGTCGAAAAGCCACCGGATCGAAATTATATCGGGCGGGGCGTCCTATCTGACACGACCCAAAAATATCTATTCTGTTCCTGCACGAGCTCCCAAGGGACAAACTTGAACCGTGCTGCAATTGATCGCTAGCTTGTTTTTTTTTTTTTTTTTTTTTTTTTCACGTCGTCGGCTCCTGGAGCTCTGCTCCGTGAATCTAGCATAAACCCCTTCGTTTACGCGCGCCAACGGTGTCAGGAATACGCTATTTCGCTTTAGTCGGTCCTATCAACCCAGCTAAAACACTGAACCCAAGTGCCATCACTATTGCCAGCTTTCCCGGCCGTCCTGGGGCTTTTCTGCTTGAAACGTAAATCATTACCCCTGCCGATATTGTCTCTCTCATTCAGAAGGGTTGGTTCCGGTCAGTTGGATCACTTTAGGTCCATGTGGCCCTTCCTGGTTCTCGCACCGCTGTGTAATAGTCTCCTCCGTTCAATGGCCTGATCAAATTCCACCTTTTTGGCTATGTTTTTTATTACAGTTAAGCTGTCATGTTCTCGACATTGTGCTCAAAGCCTCTCAAATGCAAGGATGCTTCAACGTGGGGTTTTCCTGCTTGAAATGTGAGGTCATGTTCTAATGGTATTGCTCCCTTTGGCTATCACTCGATGTGTCCTCTTCTGGATCCGGCAATGTTGAGTTAGGCCTCTTTCGTTCAGTGGCCTGATCAGATTCAACTTTTTTTTAGAACTAAAGTTGCATGGCTG
>JABCKS010025024.1:0-32704 GCA_018851325.1 Termitomyces sp. DKA19 | reverse complement strand
TTAATTCTTATTTAGTAGATTATGAACAGGTTATATGTGGTCTAAACCTAAAATCTGGAATAAAATAGCCTTTTATATAAGACCTTAGTAACTATAGGACCTTTTGGTATTACAAGCTTTATTACATAAAATTTAGTCTTAGAATCTAGAACAACTAGGCCAAGAACTTTCTTAGTAATATAGGCATTTTGCTTTTAAAAAAAATATATCATAGATACATAACTTCTTGTACTCTTTATTTTTCTTAATTACAAACATACCTGAATAGTGTTTACACTTCAAATACTGATATATGATATGCTTATTTATTTTCCATTTGAAATATATGTTTATTTGCCATTTAACATATTTTATATATATTTTTGACATTATATACTTATAGTTGGATACTATCTAGATATTAGTATAGAATTTTAGCCATTTTGACAAATGCTATTACCTCTAGTAACTATTGTTCCTTTCTTGTTTATTTTACTTATCACTAATACTCCTTATACATATCTAGTCCAATATAAAAGAAAAGTTATAGTCTATTACTATCTACTAAAGCTTCTGAGTACTCTGTTTCTAACACTTCTCTCAGCTTTAAATTTTATTTCTAGTCTTTTTTATTACCATTAATAGCTTAGTGGCAAAGCCTTAGCAGACTTATCATTAATTTAGCATAGTACTAAGTATAGGTGCCTTATAGTGTTATTTCTGTTTTGACTTATATTTTAGCCCCCATCCCTCTTCATCACTAAGCCCTCACTAACTTTAGCAACTTTTTCTAATAACCTTTTACTTAGTGACTTATTACTTCTTTATCCCCCTCCCACTTTCTCTTTTATACCTTAATAACATTTATTTACTTTACTGACCTTTCCACATTCTGTTGCTTAGTCTTTATTTATTCTGAACAACTCTTCTTCCCCATTTTCTTAGTAATTATTTTGTTTTTACCCTTTTCCTTCCTTATTACTTGGTGACTTAGCAATCTTTTGTTAGTGTTTAGTAACTTAGACTAGCATTAGCAACTCCCTTCACTTGCACCCTCCCTTTTTATTAGTACCTTATAGCTTTTGTTCTTTGAGATGTTTACCAACTTGCTCTCATATATACATCCTTTCTACTACTAATTACACTATCTGGTTGCTAGTGCATTTATAGGTTTTCTTTTAGTTTTTTGTTAATAAGACCTATCTGTCACTGAATACAGTTACCAACATTTCTGACTATCTTATCTGGACAGCACATGACCTGGAGATTAGCATGAGACTTTGCATAAGACCTTAGTAACCACAAGATTTTTTGGATCATGAGCATTTATCACATAGAGCTTAGACTGTGCATTTAGAACAATCTTATTAAGAGCTCCCTTAGCAATGTTCACTAGTGACAATTCTTAGCAATATAGACACTTTTCTTTTCAAATGCATATATAGATATGTGATTTCTTAGACTCTTCATTTTTCTTGTCTTGATTACTAATATATTTGAATAGTGTCTACACTTTAGATACTGACATTCAGTATACTCTTTATTTTTATTCTGATACATAGTATACACTTTTTTTTAACATCAAATATTTATATTTGGTTACTATCTTAATACCTAGTATGCATTTTTGCAGATGCCATTATCTGTAGCAATCATTTTTCTTTTTAGGCTACATTATTTACAAATAGTATAAATACCCTCTATATATACCTAATGAAAAAAAAAGAAAGAGACAAACAGAGCAACCCCAAGTATTTGGCCCTTAGTATCTTCCTCAGCTTCAAAGCTCATTTCTGTTCACCCTTATCATTGTTAATGGCTTAGCAACAAGCCTTAGCAACCTTGTCTTTGATTTAGTGTAGTACTAAGTATAGGTGCCTTAATTTTATAGTATCTTAGTGATGTTAGCAACTACAGCTAACAACAGTTTTTAGTGTGTTTCCTAAGTTTCTTCACATTTGATTTATATCCTTGCTCCCTTTTCCTCCTTATTGCTGAGCCTTTTCTAACTTTAGTGACATTCTCTTAGTAATTATTAGTCTAGTGACTGTTCTTACTCTCCTTTTATATTTTAGCAACTTCCACTTACCTTATCAACATTTTGATCACATATTACTTTGCCCTCTATCCTGTTTCCATTTTTTATTTAGTGACTTAGTGACATTTTGTTAGTGTTTAGCAATTTAGACTGATATTAGCAACTCCTTTTACTTGCACTCCTTTTACACTCTACTCTATATTGTTCTCATTTTCTGGGATAATTACCAACTTGCCCTCAGACATATTCTACTGTCAGTTACTCTATCTAGTTGCCAATGCACTCTAGGACTTCTTTTGGTTTCCTGCATGGCAGTTAGGCAGCATAGGAGCACATTACTGCATAGTAGCTAAGTGACATAGAAGTATATCATAATAAAAGTGAAAACTAAGACTAAGCATTAAGTTTAAAAATACTAGGACTAAGTATTAAATTTTAAAATCAAATCCCTAACTAAGTATAGCAAAATTAAAGCTGGGACTAAGTATTAAGTTTTAAAATGCTGGGACTAAATATTGAGTTTTGAAATCAAGGTCTTGGCTGAGCATAGTAAAATTAGAACTGGGACTAAGCATTAGATTTTGAAATCAAAGCTCTAAATATAGTAAGACTAGAACTGGAACTAAGTACTAAGTTTTGAAATTAAAGCTCTAATAAAATACAGCAAAGTTAAAAGTAGAACTAAGTATTGAATTTTGAATTCAAAGCTCTAACTAAGTACAATAAAATTGGGGCCAAGACTAAGCATTAAGTTTTTAAATACTGAAACTAAATACTAAGTTCTGCAAATAAAGCTCTGACTAAGCACAGCAAAGTTGAAACTGGGACTAAGTCATTGAGTTTTGAAATTAAGGCCCTAAGTAAGTACAACAAAATTGAAACTGAGACTAAGTATTAAGTTTTGAAGTTAAGACCTTAACTAAATACAGCAAGGTCAAAACTAAAACTAAACATTGAGTTTTGAAATCAAGGCTCTAACCAAATACAGTAAAGTTAAAGTTGAGACTAAGTATTAAGTTTTGAAATCAAGGCCCTAATCAAACACAGCCAAGTTGGTTCTGGGACTAAGTATTTTGAAATCAAGACCCACTTGATAATTTTGTACTTGGACAGTACCATTGTAATTATAACATTTTGTATGAACTGTACAAATAACATATATATAACTAAGACTAAGAACAAGTATCTATGCCAAAAACATAGTCAAACACCTAGTGTAAACAGACTTTTAGTCTAAACTTAAAGGCAAATCAAGTGTTTGTTGATATAATCCTATACCACTTAGCTGCTGTGCAAAAAACTAAAAGAGACAACCTATAAGTACATTGACAACCAGATAGAGTAGCTAGCAGTAGGAAAGGTGTATAAGGGCAAGTTAGTAAACATCCCAGAAAATGAAAGCTGGAACATTAGAGGGGGGAAGAAAAAGCAAGTAATAGTGATCACTAATGCTAACCTAAGTTGCTAGATGCTAATGAAGAATCACTAAGTTACTAAGGGAAAGAGAAGAAAGAACAAAGGGAGACAAAGTAGTTACTAAGTGAGTGGAAGAGAGGAGTCACTAAGTATGAGGGAGGGCTAAGCAATAAGAAGTGGAAGTGTTGGTAAAGTAAGCAAATGTTGCTAAGATGTCACAAAAGAGTAGAAAAGGAGTCAAAGAGTAGTAAGTTACTAAGTAAAAAATTGCTAGGAGAAGCTGCTAAGGTCTATGAGGGCCTAGCAATAAAGAAGGATAGAAGTAGAAACATAAGTCAAAAACAAATAAAAGTTAGAGGACAGATACAAAAACTAGTTGCTAACCATAGTTGCTAATATCACTAAAATACTATAACACTATAAGGCACCTATACTTGGTACTATGCTAAATTGAAGACAAGTCTACTAAGGCTGCCACTAAGCCTTTAATAGTGATGAAGAAGACCAAGAATGAGATTTGAAACTGAGGGAGATAATGAGTAGAGTGCTCTGAGACTGTAAGTAGGCAGTAATAGGCTATAACTCTTCTTTTTCATGTTGAACTAGGTATATACAGAGGGTATTTATACTGTTGTAAGTAATGTAAGCAAGAATAAAAAACTGGTCACTAAAGATAATAGTGTCTGTCAAGATGTTCAAAATTCTATACTGATGTTTGAATAGTAACTATCTATAAGTATGCAATGTCAGAAATGTATACAAAATGTGTTAAATGGAAAAATAAATGAGTATCAAATGGAAGCATAAGTGAGCATACTATACATCAGTATTTGAAGTGTAAATGCCATTTCAGTATGCTCATAATCAAGAAAATCAAAGAAGCCAAGAAGTCATGTGTCTATGAGAAATTGTCTTTTTGAAAGCAAAGTATGGATATTGCTAAGAATTGTTGCTAGCAATTGTTGCTAAGGGGGTTCTTGGCCTGGTTGTCCTAGATCCATAGTCTAGGCTTCATGTGATGAGTGCTTGTGATCCCTAAATCTTATGATCACTAAGGTCTCATGTGAAAGGCTACTTCATTCCAGACTTTAGGTCCAGATCCCTTGTGACATATTCCCAAGTCATGTGCTATGGAGATATGATTGATGGAGATGTTGTTAATGGTACTTGGAGACAGATGGGTCTCATCATTGTATACAACTAGTATGACCTAGTGTAAGCACCACTGATAAGGTTTTGTATCAAATTTGGCTGTATACTTGGAAGCACTCACCAGTCAACAAAACTTGACATTCATCATTGGGAGAAGACCATGAACTTTTGAAGAAGGAATGATGAAATGTCACACTGGGCCTGGCTTTGGATTTCTGAAAGGGTTGAGATAATCTTAAAGATGTGATGGGCAGCTGGTGTTGACAAAGCATCTTTGCAATTTGCATAGTCAGATGAGAAAGGATGAGTTGCAAAGGATGCAGCACCGAGTTTACACGAGCGAGTCAGGAGGTGAACGTTGAACGTATGGACCGGTTGAACCAAATCAAATCCGCCTTTCAAAACGGGATTTCGGCGCGTCAGCCGGAGTTCAAGCTTCTTTATATGAATGTTTCCTGATGTCCAGCTGCACGGCACGTTTCGGCCCTTTTCATTGATTTCTTCAAGCTTTTTATCAGCAGAAACTTGATTAACCTGTAGCATCTTCTCTTGGCTTGTACTTGAAGCTGGAGTCATGTCACGCATGTGTGCAACCGTGTTTTTGTGGTGACCGACCACTTTGAAAGTCCGACTGTTTGCCTATTGCATGCCATGCCCCGACAGCGGAAATCCTCATATCCTCGAGATCCTTGAACCTGCTTTAATGTGAACTACTGAAGTACGATAATTTCGAGCTGAGAAAAACATGATTGAAGTCATCCGATCTATACGAGAGCTCATGATTAAAACAAAATCTGTATTCCGCTCGACCGATGACGACTACTTTTTTCCTTTGAACACGGGCGGCTCTGGCAATCTACACTTGTAATCTCATCTCGTGGGTAAAGGCTGACGCAACGGAACTATGTATGTCTCCAGATAGCTCTAGATATGACTATCTGGCCTTATTTGTTCCGGGAATTAACCTGAATGAACCTCGGCATGAATGATACTCCGCAACCGAACGATCATGTGGTCCCAAGAATCAAGAATAGAGTTGGTCGAGATGTGGTTCCATGTTCCACTGATGTAGTCCCTGAACAGTTTCCTAGTGGGGTTCCATGCTTGGCGGGTCACACAGCTCATGCGGCATCTCATATGGTGCAACTCGTGAGATTTTGATTGCATACACTGGCTTCCATTTTTACTTATAAGTATTGCGTGGTTCCGCAAAGGATTGGGAGACCTTTACGGCCATTGCCCCTGCTATTCAACGTTCAAACGCCTGAAGCTATCTAAACGCTTTTCGCTATGACTGGCGTTGTCGATACTGAGAAGGGTTCCGTCCAGGACGGAAGCAGTGACGTTGCATCCCAGCAGGTCTACGAGCGGCCTACTGGACTGAAGGGCTTGTACTACCACCCTCTAACCCAGGTCAGTTTATCTCTGGCTTCGCACACATTTTCATCCAACATCAAACGTCGATTACATCAGACATCTCTTCTGGGTTTTGTGTGTTTCATGTGTCCTGGTGCGATTTTCATGTTGGTCGTAACCTCTCAATTAATATCTATTACTAGGTCTCTTCAATGCTTTGAACGGTCTTGGTGGTGGTGGACAGGTAGACAACACCACAGGCGCGAACTCGAACGCGGCTCTGTACGCGACCTTCGCCTTTTTCGCATTCTTCGCGGGGTATGTCGTCTGTTTTCCAACCTTGAAATGTGATTGAATGGTGAATTGGTTTTTCTGTCAGTTCCATCAACAATAAACTTGGATCACGAACCACATTGATGCTGGGTACCGCGGGATATGCCCTCTATGTCGGCTCGTATCTGTACGTTGAGTGACGTTAAACTATTCAAGACTTGTCTAATATCGTCGCTGCAGTGCCATCAACATTCATCCTGGTGCAAAAGGCTTCGTGATCGCTGCCGGCGCTATCCTCGGTATCTGTGCTGGCCTGCTTTGGACTGCGCAAGGTGCCTTGATGATGGCTTATCCCACGGAGGGTGAAAAGGGCAAGTACATCGGTGTGTTTTGGGCTATCTTCAATCTGGGTGGTGTTGTGGGAGCCTCTGTTGCTCTTGGGGAGAATTTCCACTCAAAAGTAAGCAACAATACTCTGTTTTCTTATCAGTGTCTCATCGATCTTGATTCTTTCATAGGCAAATTCCGGTGAGTAGCCTTGGATGCTGTTCTTGCGTAGCCATACTGACCCTATGTCGCGATGAAGTCGGCAACGGTACCTATGTACGTACTCAGTACATATATATGTATATGTATATTCGTTTCAAATTGACATCATCTCTAGATTGGATTCCTTGTTCTCACCTGCCTCGGGGTCTTGATTCCCCTCACCATGGCCGACCCAGAAAAGATGGTTCGGACCGATGGTACCAAGGTCACTACACTTCGCCAGCCATCTTGGAAGTCCGAATTCTTCGGTCTCTACGTTGCTCTACGGACTGATCCTATGATTCTCCTGCTTTTCCCCATGTTCTTGGCCTCCAACTGGTTCTACACATGGCGTGAGTTTCATACTAGTCTTATCCAAACGGAGGGAGGAAATTTTGACGTACGTCAACAGAGTTTAACGACTATAATGGCGCAATCTTCAACATTCGTGCTCGTGCATTGAACAATCTTGTCTATTGGACTGCTCAGATTGTTGGCTCTATTGCTATAGGCCGTCTTCTTGACCAGCCCAAACTTTCGCGTCGCATACGGGCCTTCTCTGGTTGGGCAGTTTTATTTGTCTCCGTTTTCTTCGTCCACATCTGGGCCTACTTCTATCAGAAGTAAGTGGCGTTAGTCAATCTCACAATTGGAATACATCTCATTGCCGTGGTACTCAGAACCTATACCCGTGCTTCTGTGCCACCTGATTCAGAACGCCTTGACATATTCAGCCCCGGCTATACTGGAAAAATCTTTTTGTACATTTTCTGTGGTGTCCTTGATGCCATGTGGCAAACAAATGCGTACTGGCTAATGGGTGCTATGTCGAACGATCCTGCCAAGCTGGCTTATTTTGCTGGCTTCTGTATGTATAGATCTCCTGTATGCATGTATTCTGGCTGAGAAATCCATCTTATAGACAAGTCACTTCAATCTGCTGGTGCTGCTGGCATGTGGCGTGCAGACGCCGTCTTGGTTCCGTGAGCAACTTTGACTGCTCACACAAGCTTTATTTTGATGCTCATGTGAATCTTGGTAGATACATGAATATTTTCGTTTCGACCTGGACTTTACTTGTTGCTGGGCTTATTTTCGTCCTCCCGATGATTCACCTTCGTGTGAAGGATCACACTGATTCTCAAGATGATGTTATGTATGTACATCCCGTCAAATATATTGTCATTCAAACTCATTCACATCTTCATAGGGTAGAAAGAGTCGCCAAGCTATGATTCCACCCATCAACGAACTTTCTTGACTTGTCTACCTATTCGCGATATACCTTTAAGAACTATTCATGATCGAATTACATATCATAGGTCAACAGATTATACATGTAATACAGGAGGACTTTGGAACCTAAAAGCTGACATGGGTTGAATGCTTCCCATATTAGAGGATGAGTCGGTATTCTGGCAAAAGATGGACGAATCAAACACACTTGTGGTGCACTGGTCATACATGTCGCGAATGATCATTACCTGCGCAATCCGTTGTCGGAAGAATGTCGGTCCAAAACACGTGTGCCGTGGCTGTGATAAATCCAAACCACAACCACATCCATGTCCAGACAAGACAAGGCAACAACTGAACGACATACTCGCATCTTGCGTGAGCTTGTAAAACAACCAGAGAACAAAGTATGTGCAGACTGCAAACGCAATGGTCCGTTATATTTTAATTTCTATCACGCGTCCACCTCACTGCTACTGCTTAGATCCCCGATGGGCTTCCTGGAACATGTACGTGTTCCCCACATCTGAACAACCAACATTAACGCTTCTTCAGCGGAGTTTTCCTCTGTATCCGATGCTCAGGCATACACCGTGGAATGGGCACTCATATAAGCAAAGTCAAATCTGTCGATCTCGACACCTGGACACCAGAGCAGATGGAGGTCGGTTTTGTTTTCATCTTTTACGCTCAAGCTAATGTGAGATCAGTCCATCCAAAAGTGGGGGAATCACTTGGCAAACCTGTACTGGGAGGCACATCTGAAGCCAGGACACATTCCCCCTGAGCAGTACGTTGTTGTCGCTCTCTTTTCGAGAGTTATTCTCATCTCTTCACAAATAGCAAAATGGAATCTTTTATACGTTCGAAATATGAGTCCAGACGCTGGGCTCTGGAGGGGCCCCCTCCTTCGAATCCATCTGATCTCGAGAATACCGTCAGAACTTCCGCTCGGCAGCCGCAACACACGCCTTCTCCACCATCTGCATCGCAATCTTCCCACCATTCTGCTGCAAGCATCACCGGTCGTACATCATCCACGACTCGCCAGCCTCAACCCCATCCCCTCCTTTCGACCAACTTTTCCACGAACTCATCACAGCAAGACACCAGAGTCTCCTCCACATCTGCACCCGTCCCGGCACCGGCGCAGCCTAAAGCACCAGGAAATGATTTGTTTTCTCTCGACTTTCATGCACCGACTCCCCCCGCCCCTCCTGTACCCGAAATCAAGAAGGACGTCAAGCAGGATATTCTCTCACTTTTTTCCTCCCCGCAGACCGCATCTACACCTGCTGCGTCGACTTTTGGCCAGTCCAGTACTACTCCGGCTACCTCGTCGTGGGCTACACAGGCTGCGATTCTCCAACAACAGCAGCAACCAATTACGAGTATGCTTGGCACATCTGGCGTTGGTACATGGGGGGTAAGTTCTGGATGGGGAGTGCCTGCTGCTGCCCCTCCCACGCATAACAACTTCTGGGAAACTCCTCAAACGGGATCAAGCCAACAACAGACCGGCCTATTCAATACATCGGCGGTGTGGGGTTCACCACCTCCTGCACCTGGACATGATTCATTTGGGTCCTTTACCAATTCTAGCACGGCAACAAGCACTAATCTGGTACAACCAAAGAAAGACGACGTGTTTGGAGATCTCTGGGGTGGGTTCAAATAGATACACCTAAATAAGTGTACAATTTTTCGAAACTTTGGCGAGATTAGGAGCGACTTGAGCCCATCTCTGCATCTAAGATTGGTGCATGTACGTAGGGAATAAGTCCTCGCACAGAGTAAGGTATACATCCACTTCTTTTCCGCTAGTCGAGCTTTAGGTCCTAACGGTGGAGAGATGAATACTTAGAGGGGGTCCGAGTCTTTTAGCTTGAAGTACCTTCTCAATCAACTTCTTCGCAATGGGATAAAACGCATCCTTATTGTTCTTCCAGACTTTTGAGCTTAAGGTCCTAATGGTGGAGAAATGAATATTTGAAGAGGATCCGAGTTTTTTAGCCTGATATACCTTATCAATTAACTTCTTCGCAATGGGATGGAATGCATCCTTCTTGTTCTTCCAGACATTCACAGCAAGGCCTTCATCTACTTTGAAGACATACCGGAATATGGGCCTACAGAATTTCATCCTCCCAATGATCAATCCAGACTCTGAGTCTGCGCCAACAATCCATTTCATTGCATCAGGGGCAAATGTTTTTGCAGACTCGGATTGGGCATCTACGAGAGCAAGTTCATAGAAACGGAAGCGGACTTCTGCATTAGATGTAGACGCAAATTTGTAGAGTGCGCCAAGGTGGCGGACATGCGATAACGGCAACATCGGATATGACTGGAGGCGTTCAAGGAAGGAGACTATTCACAATCAATTATAATCAGATGAATGCATGACACAAATATGGTGCACTGACTGATTTGGTTGGAGTCGAATTGCTTAAGGTCGGACTCCTTGAATTTCAACTGACCAATGTCAGATATGGAGCGAGCAGCGTCCCAGTCCGAGGCAAGAGTATAGACTTCTTGAGCCAGCGAAGTGTCGTATTCCAACTCGACAGGAAGGTGCTGGCCTTGCCCGTATAACCAAGTCTATGTCAACCACATGCCTTGATTGTGATCTTTAGGAGAGTAAAAAAATATGACGTACGTCCCAGTCAATGGAGTCCAGAATTTCGATCTTCTCCGTGCCACCGTGCTTCCCCCAGTATGCGTAAAGATGTTCTTTCCATTGTTCTGTGGTTATGCTCTTTCCAATGAAGGTGTTTACGTAGTCCTTGACGTATGGAAGAAATACTTCAAGCCCCCCCAACTTACGTTCTATTTGAGATAAGAACACTGAAAGAGGAAATCAACGAGATGAGGCACTCACCGAGAAGGAGGATGAAATTTGCGCCTTTTTCGTATGGAATGCTACTATATGCTGAGTCCGGATCCTCGCCTACGTCGAAGTCGATAACAAGACGCCGATATCTGGGTGCCTTTCCAAATTCTTGCAGGGCGTCCTTGAGAGCCTTGGCACCAATGATATATGAAAAGTCTCGGTGTGCGGGTGTATGCAACTTCTGTTGCAGCACACGTTCGATATAAGTGGTCCAGCCTTCGTTGAGCCAGAAGTGAGTGGCATGAGCGTGACTTATGGAGATTCAGCGGTTGATGGAGAAGAAAGGTCGGCAACGTACGTAACGCCATTGCCAAACCAGGAGTGAGTCAGTTCGTGGACTACAACATCGACTAGAGCACGATCCCCAGTAAGAAGAGCTTTGAAAGTTCAAGATTAGTGGATGATAAAAGGATGGTTAAACAAGAACCATACTCGGAGTCAAGAACGATAGACAGGCATTTTCCTGTAGCCTGGTCGATATCAAGTGTAACAAATACTAGAGCGACATACCATTCCACCATAAGGGAAGGACGGAGGTAGAACTAGTAGATCGTAGACCCCAAACTTGTAAGGTGTCACGATCTTTTCTTCCTCAGCAAGGAATCTTGCATAAATCCAATCAACCTTTGGTGAAGTCAGGGACATCATAGCATGAAGCGTACCTTGCCGTGTCTTCGCTAAATTCCCAGTATGCACTCTCGATGAGCTCAGGCTCAGCCCAAATTCCGCAAGTCCATTCCTTGTCTTCAATTTTGGGGAATGCTCGGTAGTATACATTTCCAGAGGCAACGGCAATAAGGTACGACGGGATAGGCACGGGCTATGGTTCATAAGAGCACCCGTTTGGTGGAGTGAGTACGATTCCTTACTTGATGATACGAGTATGTCACCGAATCCTTTCCAACGACTTTTCCGTCATGCGCCGGTCCAGTTTGAGGAGGAGATTGACGAATCGCAGAGAGGAGCACTGGAAAGACAGAAGAAACCCTGGCGGAGTATGTCTGCATAGCAAGAATTTACCCGAAATCATAACAAAGGAATTGGCTGGAGGATCAACCTACAAATTTGACAGAAGGGGTGTCTGCATCGGTAAGTGAAAACAGATATCTATGGATACAGAAGATAAGGATCACCTTGCAAAGGTACAACGGCACGAGCATAGATGGGCTGGCACTGGCTGAAGAGGAAAGGGAAGCGTTTTCCTTGTGTCTGCCTGCTCAAGCATTTAAACTTAAACGATTTCCCCTAATATTGAAGTACATACTCCTTGTCCAGCCATTGCAGGGCAGTGCATTCTTGTGTTGTCTTGTAGTAAATTGTGACATCAATATATTCGCCAGCTTTCAAATTGGAGGGTAGAACGATGTGTAAAGCAGAGCCCATGACTTCATGTTTTGCTTTGAGATCGAACTAGCAGACGATTCGAGGACGAGCGAAGGATATGGAGCGCAAGAGAGCTCACAGATACAGATATTCCATCGATCTTGACATCAGACAGGTTCAATCCTGACGTATCGAGTCTTGGAAGAGTTCATTTAGCACTCTATTCGGAAAAGATGTTGTATAAAGATTCTTACACAACTTCCTTTACACCATCGCTCTTGACAAGGAGATGGTGCGTCACAGAACCCGAGATGATCTGAGCATCGAAGTTGAGTGTCCAATGGATAGAAAGATGTTCAGTGGCAATTTGGAGGTAGTTGGATTGTGTCGTTGGATCGATATCCGTCATACTTGTGTCAAAAAGCTAAGGACTAGATGTTTGACTCGTAGATACGACTAAAACAATTTCAACAGTACCTTGATCAAGTCAGGTTCACCTGATGTGCAATTCCCATGTGCTCGGAGCTGAAATAAATGCCCTTCCGGAATAGGGGCGCGGACACCTTAAGTCAGGTTCAAAGTGATGAGCTTATGTGCGCAAAGTGTGGATGGCGACGGCTCAGTAGCGCGCTCGACGTCTTCCCGCACTCCAACACCGACATTTCCGCCTCGCGCTTCTGACTAGTGTGCCGCCGACACAACGCGTCTCCCGTGCTTCGTCATAATGACATCATAATCAATTGGTGGCAAGTCTTTTAAGCTTTGAAGTCGTGGTGTAATTTCCCACCAGAGACTCTACAGCCTCGTCGATGAACTTCCTAGTTGAGAGGCCGTTTCAGACACCATATCATTTATTTCTGTATAGCAAGAAACAAGTCGAATACGGTTTGAGACACATTGTCTGATGTGTTGCCAACAGCTCAGCGTTTGTTTCTCATCTTTAGATCAGGTCTAAATCACAATCTTGATATAGTAAAGAAATCAAATTGTTGCTCACGACTACTCGATGTGTCGCTACAAGACTGATGTCCGCCCATCCCTGTATGTTACACAGCGCTACTATAACTCAGGAAATGTGTCGAACGATCTGTATAGTATATGATAAACGTCCAGTAAGGAGAAATTATAACACTAACAACACACTTATTCAATAGGTAGTATAGATGAAGCCATAATCACTTCTTAGTTTTGTTCTTCCTAGATGTCTTTTTTTTGGACACCTGAATCAACTTATCACCGCCAATATCGTCAAGTTTGTTCGGATCCTTTTGTGATTCATCGTCCGAAGCGTCCTCAACCGCTTCATCGAGCTACATCAGGTATGTCAGTAAGTCCAAGAGAATCTCTGGCATGAACGCACGTCATAAACCTCTTCGAGGTCAGGCAAGGGTTCTGTGGCCAGCTTCTTCGGTTTTCCGACAATTTGGCCTTTATGGAATGGAATTGGGTGTTCTAAACTATTGTATCTTGACGTGGATTGTGGACACCAAGATATACACGGAGGACAGAATCACTTACTTCTTGGTAAGGGCCGTCTTTGTAGCTGCCGAGATCTTTTTCAATACAAGATCATCTTTATTCTGGTCAACGCCCAACTCTACGACGCTATCCCAATCTTCTTTTGAGATATAGTATTCGTCCATTCGCTCGATAACTTCATCCACTGCACACTTGGATATTAAGTTGAATATCAGCAATCATCTTATCATAGCGATCGAGGACACCAACTGCTCCAGAATCCATTAAGGGTTTCACAATATGAGGGAACAGCGCAGGGAGATATGACTGACGGATTTCAGACTTGTCACCTGAAACCTTCAAGCGCAGACGAATCTGGATGTCAGCTAGTTGACGACTTAGCTTGCCCTGCTTCGAGTTCTGGCCAAGATATCTGTACAAGATCAGAATCGGAAAACAGGTATATAAAGATGATACAAACTGCGGGAAAGAAATCGAATTGTGACCTCCATAATGTGCTCCAGTCCCGTAAAGTACTGAAGCAGGGCGAACTGTCGAGCACACTGCATGTAGGGGCATGAGACTCCAGTGTTGTTCAGGGCTAGAGTTCATCACATGAGCAGATATCTTGAGCATATATGAAACACACTAACCCATGTATCAATGCATCTACGAGATCGCCATCAGAGATCGAGGATGCTGCACGATCCATCAACTCCAGTTGTTTCAACACCTTCTCCGGCCCATCTAAATCACGGATTTTTGAAGGTTGAGTCTTTAGATAATTTTCCTAAAAGTAGAGTTGAGGCGGAGAAGGTATCAAAGATGAAGTGCTTTACTGACCTGGATGAACAAAGGAATGAAGGAATGATCCTGGAAGTACAATTCCATTTTGTCCCCCAGAGTCTCCCTCGAAGTCGCGGAAAAAAGGTATGGGCCGAGCATCTTGGACGTGATATCAAAAGGGCTCATAATTGAATACTTCTCATTCATTTTGGCCCTAGTTTGGAGACTTTTAATCAAAAATTTGGAGTTTACCACCAGGATGCATAAATTTACAGATTCTTGCCCTCGTCAAAGTCCATCGTGCTACTTGACAACTTCCAGGTTGACAGCATGTTGAGCACTTGACGAATATCAGACTGCGCCCCAGCGATAAGTTGGTCGATAACATTCGCAGGAATCTTCATCTTCTCCTTGAAAGCGATGGTTAGAATTCTTGAGCGCACCATAGCGACTTGTGGCCTTGACATCGTCAATGCTTGGCAATCGTCCTCTCGAGCAAGGTACTACGCACTTTTGGAATGTCATATTATAAGTTGTCGCCATCAGTGGTTTAAGTTTTTGAGCCTGCCTATCATTGGCGATACATATGATTGGCACCTGGTTTATAATTAGACATCTATTGATCCATTATGACCATATAAAACTTGGACACACCTGCGTTTTCTTTATCAAGGCGTTCAAAGCTCCAACACCTCCTCGATCACCAGAAGACATTCCGTCGACTTCATCCATAATCAAGCAAGTCTTGTCTGTGATAGTCACACCAAGCGAATTAGTTTCCTTGAAGTTCTGTATGTCGGCCATGATTGACGAAAAAAAGACAAATGCTACACACATGACTCCCCACAAAATTATCGAGCGAAGTGTTGTTGATATTCATGCCGTTCTAAAAGCAGACGACACGGTAAATTCGAAAATTCATTTCGTGTTGGCAAGTTCGTATTGGCAAAACTTACTTCAACAAGCTTTTTGCTCCGAACGTCACTGGCATTCAGTTCTATTGGCGTGTACCCCTCCATTTGGGCACAAAGATGTGCACTAGTGGTCTTCCCAATTCCGGGAGAGCCTGTGATCATGACAGCACGATACACATTCATCCCATTCTTGCCTGGCTTCTTGAAGTTAGCCTTCTTGCTGTCCTGCCTAAGGAACAAGATGAGCTGATGGATTATTGTTTAACATCGGAATTACCATTCACGCAACCATAATTGTAGTTTCTCGACCTGGGCCTTGTTGCCACAGATCTCCTTGAGCGACTGGGGAGCATACCTCGTGGTCCATAACTGCGACTTTGGATCGACGACTTTATGGCTATATTCAATTAGTTCAGCAACCTGTAAGATTGCGAAGAGGATAATATGTACCTGCCAGCATAGGAAACTCGTTTCTCTTCCTCTTCTCGTTTCTCCAATTCCCTGGCGGCCGCTTTAATGGCGGCTTCCTCCTTCTCCATCTTCTTTTTTGTCTTCTCATCAACCTTTCCTCCTTTCCGATTCCCAATCAGGGCAAGAAACTCCTCCTCGTTGACGGTTCGGATACCGTGCTTCTTAATTGCCGCTATTTTGCTAGGTCCAGCATTATCACCTAATACCACGAAATCGGTCTTGCTCGACGGTTGCCCTACGACGCGGCTGATGGTGATGTTAGCTGTGGAAAGTCGACATTGCCACGAAGAACATCCCATACCCTCCATACCGCTTCGCGAGATCGACAGCCTCTTCACGTGAAAAGCTACTTAACTCGCCCGTAAACACGAACGAAAGCCCTGTAAGGGCATTAGGCGCACCATCCGGAACTTGTTTAGATCCATGCGCAACTGGACCTGCAAGTTTGGCGGCTTTCGCTGCAGCCCAACTGCGGCAGGGAATTATCGGCAATATTTGACACGTCGAAATACGGTACATACTCAAATTTTGCCTTGGGCTCTTGTTTTTCTTGCTCTTTTACCTTCACACTTGCTGTGGGTGAGCCCCCCGTCTTGACCTTTGGCTTGGGCTTGGACTTTGCTCCGGCGAGTCGGAATTTTTTCCCGTTTGATGTTGAGTATTCTTCGGCACGCGACGATTCAGATTCATCGGAATCAACAACGAATTCCTCGTTTTTCTTTGTGTTCAATTGACTGGTTGATGCACGGGGTTTCTTGACATTGGACATTTGAGGTTTGGTTTTGGGTGCTAAGGCTGACTTTGTAGCTGTCTTGTGTGGCAATTCGTCTTCACTGGAATCCATAATTGTCATCTTCCTTCGAGGTCGTGATCTATTTACTTGCTTCATGTCTTCATTACTGTCAGGGGTCTTACGTTTGACTGGCGATGTCTCCTTGACTGGGGACACATTGATATTTGTGTTCGACACTTTCGAAGTGGTTGGTTCTGAAGGGCATCTTCGCGAGGGGGCCGCTTTCTTTGGGACTCTGCTATTGTGAATGTGAATGTGTCAAAAAAGAACTTCTGCAAAGAAGGAGCAAATGACCTGTCGTCATCGCCTACCAGAGCGGCAGGGAATTAGACAAAGTCGCAATGATATAAATTTCGACGTACTGATTTCGATTGCATCATTGCGCTGCGATCCGGAGCCCGAGGCCTAATTATCCATGATCAATACTAGTGCATCCGACAAACGAGAGAGAAGAGACGGTAAAGTACTTGGGTAGACGTTTTCTGGCTGCTGGAAATGGCACCAAAAAACATTCGTATGTCCTTTCCACCAGGTTTGGTGACCTTAGTAACCTTGGTTGGCGGGGTCATAATGGATGTGTTGGAGTTAGTGAATGAGACGTGAACCGTGACGCCATGTGACGAGACGCGCATCGCAACTCCAAAAATGGCAATGTTTTCTGGCGGCATCGAAAATCACGTCCTCATCTTATTCTCGATGGTCACTCCCCCAGCAACCCTTCGCGCATCCTTAGAGGCTCACAATGATACTTTCGAAACTCTTTTGAAGCTCATACCAGCAAAGTACTACGTTGTTCGAGACCAGACTGAGGAACAAGTGCGATCCTCAACTCTAGTCATACACTCCAATTTACCTCTTGTAGGCTTCAAAATATCACAAACATAGCAAGAACAAAAAGGCTCCGAAGCAAGCTGTAAAGGAAGCTACTAGAATAGGAAAGCTTGAAAAGGTACGTGCACACAATTGTTGTTCTTTCCAGGGAATTGACATATTAGCAGCTTGATCCCGCCAACAACACTACCACGAATGTCGAGCTCGATGCCGAAGATGAGAGCGACCATGACGATGTGATCCCTATGCCCTCCTCCGGTGGCATCGCCCAACTGAAGGAAAAGCTACATGCTCGGATGTTGCAACTGCGCCATGGCGGTCCTATGTGTGAGTCTACTGGAGATGGTGGTCGAGATGAGCTTCTTGAGGAACGACGAGCGCAGCGCGCAGCTATGCGCGAACGGAGGCGGAGGGAGACACGCGAAAAGATTCGTAGAGAAGAAGAGGCGAAAGGACGCAAGGGCAGGGGCAGGGATCAGTTAACACCCAAGGAGAAAAGAGATAAAGGTCAACTTACCCAGGTCAGAGCCCACGAAAGAGGCTTTTGTCTGTCATATTCTCACTTTAGTCGAACAGACTCAACTTCTGGTTGCCGATGAAAGCTCCCGTATGGAGTCTTTGGCAACAGTAACATTCTCATCGCTTGCGGGCTCTTCAACGGCGCCAAAGAAGGCACAGCACCTTAAAACGACAGCGAACGCACAACAGGCCCTGGATCAGCTGGTGACGCGCAAAGAGCGCTTGGCGGCTCTACCGGAAGAGAAACAGCATGCGATTGCGGAAAGGGAAAAATGGGAGAAGGCGGAAGCGCGAATGGAAGGTATCAAAGTACACGATGATGAGGCGCGGTTGAAAAAGGCTGTGAAACGAAAGGAAAGGGGAAAGGATAAGAGTAAGAAGGAGTGGTGCGTCTCTTTTTGTGGTTGCCGCGCATTTTGGATTGTTAAACGTTATACAGGGATGGTCGTAAGGAACAACTTCAACAGGCAATGGCAGCGAAACAAAAGAAACGTGCTGATAACATTGCAATGCGTAACGAACGGCGAAATGACAAACGCAAGGGTACTGGCAAGGCGAAGGCAAAAACGAAAGCTCGTCCAGGCTTCGAGGGCAAGGTTTATGGTAAAGGAAAGATGAGTAAAGGCAAATAACCGGCCTGTGACCTCACATGGAGGACAGGACCGCTATGTTCGGTAACTCGTTTTTAGTTAGCTTTGGAAGTTTTCTCTTCGAAGGAGCCAAATATTTAAGTGGTTTCCTTACTCGACATCGCAATTTGTTCATGAGAATGACCTGGTCTCGGCGATCTAGGTGTGTACCCTTTGGACCCGGCTACACGCAACACACGGTTGAATTTTCGCACCCACTCAGCGGTTGTATTATATAGAAAACCACGGTACAGCATTCTTCCGAATCATCAGATCTCAGGTCTCAACATTCAACGCTCAGCACTCAGCAATAGCCGTTATAGCATTAACATTCATAATATGCGACGCGTCAGATGTGTGCAGGTTAATATCCAAGTGAACCCGGCTCATGCATCGATCATGATGCGAAGCGGCTCGTCTCAGACATCAATCAGATGAAAAAACATGCCGGCAATGTTTTTTTTTTCGATTTCCCACTAAGGCAACACGGACCGGTTATTCGGCTCATTCTGTACCGACACAGGCCGACACGCCATATATAAAACACATCTTCCCCCATACCCCGCAAATCCATTTTCATCCACTAAATTCTATTCGCAATGCCTGGCAGACGTACATTTTTGATCGGTGGTGGATGCACAGCGTTCATCAAGGTTAGTTAAATAGTCCTAGTCAACCGCCATGATATGATGCACAACTGACATATACCGTTTATGTGTTTAGCCCCGAGGCCAGCGCGCCACTGAAGATGTCTGTGTCCTGAATCGTATTTGTAGCACTCAAACATGAAAATTTACACTATTTATTTCAGATGGGCTTGGAAGCTGCTACAAAAGCCCTCCTTGATGCCGGTACGTATTCTGCATATCTCCGCTCATTTACAGCGGGGTTCGATATCATGGCCAGGCATCACATACGACCAAGTCGAAAGTGCGTACGTTGGATACGTGTACGGAGACTCAACTTGCGGTCAGGTTAGTATATCGTGTTCTAGCTGTTCATGAACTAACTGCGTGTTCTTCTCCAGAGAGCCTTGTACAACCTCGGCATGACTGGTATTCCCGTCGTCAATGTAAACAACAACTGCTCCACTGGCTCTTCTGCACTGTTCCTCGCGAACACCGCGGTAAAGCATGGTCAAACAGAATGCTCTCTCGCTCTCGGATTTGAACGTATGAAGCCCGGTAGCCTTGGTTCGAACTGGCCCGATCGCAAACCCGCTATGGCCCTGTTCAATTCTCGCATGGCAGAGATTGAGCAAGAGAGCCTCGGCGAAAACCATGGTCCTAATGCGCCTCGCATGTTTGCTGATGGCGCTCAAGAGTATTTCAACAAATACGGAGGCAACATCGAGCATTTGGCTAAGATCGGTATGTTTGAATTTTCTAATCTGTTTGATCCTTAAGTTATGTTTGGAATCCAGCGTCCAAAAATCACAAGCACTCTCTGAACAACCCCTACTCGCAATTCCGCGACGGATGGAGCGTTGAACAAATTTTGAACGCCAAAAAAATCAACAACCAGTTGACGAAATTCATGTGCAGTCCGACGTCGGTATGTACTATTCTTCTTCCCACCAATTTCCTACCTTACTGTCATAATAGGATGGAGCGGCTTGCTGTATAGTTGCTTCGGAGGACTTTGTGCACAAGCATGGACTTGAAAATCAGGCTATTGAGATCTGTGGTACACAATTGACGACCGACAATCCGGCTGCCTTCGGAAAAAGCGCAATGGAACTAGTTGGATACTCGATGTCCAAGAACTGCGCTGACAATGTATTTGCGCAAGCTGGCTTCGCTCCAGGTCAGGGCAGGGATCAAGTTGGAGTGGTCGAGCTGCATGACTGCTTTTCTGCCAACGAGGTATTGCTTCCGATTCTTGAGACTTGGTCGTTGTTCACAATCTCTTCTAGCTTCTCACTTACCCTGCCCTTGGCCTGTGCTCCATTGACGAAGCCCACAAGATGGTGGATCGAGGCGATAACACTGTAAGCTCGCATCCATTCTTTCGAATTTGATGAATTCACCCTTGACTCAGTATGGGGGCAAATATGTTGTCAACCCTAGCGGTGGTCTGGAGGCTAAGGGACATCCCCTTGGTGCCACTGGTCTTGGAATGCATTTCTATATCATGAGTATGTGAACATCCTCGTGCTTTGTACTGTTCTTGTCTGATAATGATTCCAACAGTGCAATTGCGAGGCTGTGAGCTATGACGATTTTCGCTTGGTTTATGTGTCGCTGATGAATTTATAGGGGCTGGACCTATGCAAGCGCCAGGTCTTTTCGATATCCCTGACAAGCGCGGAAAGTATGGATTGGTCCACAACGTTGGCCTTGGTGGCGCGGTCGTTGTTTCCCTACTCCGCCGCCCCGAGTTCTACAAGGAGGGAGGCGTTGATGGCAGGACAAGGTAACTTCTGCGTTCTCAGCATTCGATCTTTTACTGATTTTTTTATCCGCAGGGTTGGCTACAACCATGCTCACATTTGTCGCCCGGTTACGATGGCAGACGTCAACAAGGTGAAGTCTGTGAAGTCGTCGGACTACGTTCTTGAGCGTGCCAAGCTCTGAGTTGTTATGCGAAGGTCTGGATCTTCGATAACGATATATAATTATTATGTTTGTGGAATCCATGATAACTAGTTGGGCAAATTGCAATGAATTTCGGAATGGAGAAAAGCGAGTGAGCTATTCCACCTTGAGGTGACTAGAATTTTGCAAAACTACATTCATTCTATATAATTTTCCGAAGTAACATATTTGAAATCGAGAACTCAAATAGGCGACAGCGTGGGAAAACGTTGTCATCCGCAATTGGCAAACATCATCAAGCCTAACGGATTAGCGTTGAACATTAACTCTTGAGCACCAATTTCCGTCATTGGGACTCAATTCCGGCATGGCGGGGGTTGAGGGCCAGGACAATCCATTCAAACACCAACTTGCTATCAAACTATCAAGAGCGCTGAATACCATCAATCCTAACGATCAACTGGCTTTAAGAGTCATAGAGCTCGCAAAAACAAATGCTCTGGAAGACTTTACCGAAGGTACGAGAACGTCTTAAGTGCGCAATGTATATATACTTCAATTGAATGTCAATTATCAGCTGCCAGAACCTTTGGCAAGTTCAAGGACTCTTTCTTGGCTGAAATTCACTCTGAAATCCTGGTGCATGCGAAACAAGAGGCTACTGGTATTGTCCCACAACCAGTTCAGGGAATTACAGTTCATGATAGCGATGTGCTTGAGCCAGAACCAGTCAGGCCTGGCGGTCTTATGCGCATGGAGAGTGTATGCAGTCCTTTTGAGTCACTCATTTGATTCGCTTACTTCATTCACTACAGAGACATATGTTTCGACAACCTGCAAAACCAATAGAGCCGCTGATACCTCGCAGTTCTCTGCTCGGCTTAGACAGGTTAGCCCAAGAGAAAAGGGCTACCAATCATGTAAATGACTCGAGTCGAAAGAAACCTAGGCTTGATGATGGATCTGAACCAATTTTCAAAGGTAGAAGAATGACATCGTCTGTATCGTCGAGGATTTTGTTGAACCTAACTCACAGTGCCGACGCTACCTGTTTCACGAAACGAGCATCCACGGCACAGGGGAGAGGAAACACCCTCGCACCCTGGTGGGCTATCGGACACTGGACGGAGGAGGTTAGAAGAGTATCGAAAGAGCAGGGATAAACAAAGAGGTCAGTCCATATCTCCTGTCGTACAACATCCATGTTAATTGGGACTCAGAGGGTATCACCGCTATTAACAAGCATAGAGATACGCCTCAAGGGCTCGGTGACTTCCAAAGGCGTTCAAATCGGGACCGAGACCAAAGATGGGGTGGCAAACGAGACTCTGATGTTGGGCGTAGTTGGAATTCAACCCCACGCTCTGTGCGGGACAGTTCCCGCGACGTTTTTAGTGTCCGTGTTCCAAATGTTGGCTGGGAGTCGACACCGCGCGACTCTCGTGGAGAGGATGATTCTGGTTGGGGACGGGCTAGAAATCGATTGTGGGATGCACCTACGCCCAGAGTTGCGAGAGGGGGTAGCCCAGATGGTGATAATGGACCTTTAGGCCTCGATGCAAGGGAATGGGAGGAGGAGCAAGTCAAGTTGGATCGTGATTGGTACACGACTGCCGAAGAGGGTGGGATTGCTGGAGACGAGGAGCATAATCCTTTGGCACAGTACGAAGATTTGAGTATTCTTAAAGATGCCGAAATTGCAACCAAACAAGTAGTAGGTCGTTGACTCTCTGCCTTTCATGAATATTCTAATGATTACATTGGATATCAGAAAAAGATATCTGCAAGACAGGCGCAATATGTATGTCACCTGCTCCAAGACACCGATTCCTACTGATATATCTTTAGAATGCTGACAATGACCTCTGGGAAGCAAACCGAATGCTCACTTCCGGTGTCGCTACAAGGAAGACCGTTGACTTGGATTTTGAGGACGAATCCGAGTCAACAGTACACGTTATGGTCCATGATATCAAACCGCCGTTTCTGGACGGGAGAACTGTATTTACAAAGCAGTTGGACCCTATCAACCCGATTCGTGATCCTTCGAGTGACATGGCAGTCTTTTCGAAGAAGGGCAGCGCTCTTGTGAAGGAGAAACGTGAGCAGGCTGAGCGTGCCAAAGCAGCTGCCAAGCTTGCAGCGCTAGGTGGCACAGCATTAGGAAATATCATGGGTGTGAAAGACGAAGAAGCTGAAGCGGAAGGTACGTGGTTATATCCCGGCCAACTTGACCATTCGCCAGATTTGGACATTCACATAGTCTTGCTTTTCACTTTGACCTTTAAGCCGAAGCGGAAAGACGGGAACGTGAATCAAAGGGTGAGAAAGAGGATTACAAGGGCGACTCGAAGTTTGCGAGCCATCTCAAGACTTCTACGGGAGTCAGTAATTTCGCAAAAACGAGGACACTCAAAGAACAACGCGAGTATCTTCCGGCTTTTGCATGTCGAGAAGAGTTAATGAAAGTCGTTCGGGAAAATCAAGGTAAAAACTTTTCCGCATAATGTTTTGCCGCCTGCTAATTCCCTTGCAGTCATCATCGTTGTAGGTGAGACTGGATCTGGGAAAACAACACAACTCGCACAATTTTTGTATGAGGATGGCTACTGCCAGCATGGTCTTGTTGGATGTACTCAGCCTCGACGTGTGGCCGCAATGTCGGTAGCCAAACGCGTCAGCGAAGAGATGGAGGTGCTTAAATTGCCTTGTAATATTTCTCTGTGTGCTGATTTTTTTTTTCACAGTGCAAGTTAGGGTCAGTCGTCGGATATGCCATTCGGTTTGAAGATTGCACTTCCTCCGACACAAAAATCAAATGTGTGTAATTTATTATTAGAGTATTTTGTTTGATTGAACGTATGCTCAGACATGACTGATGGTGTACTTCTTCGCGAGTCGCTTAACGAGGGCGACCTTGATCGTTATAGTGTGATCATACTAGACGAGGCACACGAAAGGTCTCTCAGTACTGATGTCCTGATGGGCCTTTTGCGCAAAGGTAAGAGAATTTGAATCTTCGGATATATCACTCAAACCCCATTGCCAGTCCTCTCACGTCGGAGAGACTTAAAGTTGATTGTCACTTCCGCAACCATGAACGCTGATAAAGTAAGTTTGAGCGGGTACCAGGAATATTCTCAATGCACTCAACATCCTTTAGTTTTCATCTTTTTATGGAAACGCCCCTACATATACTATTCCTGGAAGGACATTCCCGGTCGAGACATTCCACTCCAAGTCGCCCTGTGAAGATTACGTGGATAGTTCTGTAAAACAAATCCTCCAAATTCATTTGTCTCTTCCCCCAGGCGACATTCTTGTGTTCATGACTGGTCAGGAAGATATAGAGATTACTTGTCAGGTCGTTCAAGGTTCGTGTTCAGCCCGTCTATTCGCGACGGTTCCTTTGACAATCCGCTTCAGAACGACTGTCACAACTGGATGATCCAGCGCCGCTGGCTGTTTTGCCCATCTATTCCCAGATGCCAGCTGACTTACAAGCCAAGATCTTCGAAGCCACCAGTGATGGCAGGCGGAAAGTCATCGTAGCAACTAATATCGCCGAGACATCCTTGACTGGTACATTGTTGCTCCTCTCTTGTAGACTTGACTAACGTCCCCTGAAGTGGATGGTATACTCTACGTTGTTGATGGTGGATACTCAAAATTGAAGGTCTACAATCCGAAACTCGGTATGGACGCATTGCAAATCACACCTATTAGTCAGGCAAATGCAAACCAACGTACTGGACGAGCCGGCCGTACAGGGAGCGGGTATGTACTACTTCGATACCCAACCTCAGACCGCTGATGTTCCTTACATAGATATTGCTACCGGATGTATACAGAAATGGCCTACAGGAATGAACTCTTTGAGAACACCATTCCTGAAATACAGCGAACCAATCTGGCCAACACCGTGTTGCTACTGAAATCATTAGGAGTCAAGAACCTACTGGAATTTGACTTCATGGACCCTCCTCCCCAAGTGCGTCACCCGGAATTTTTGTTTATTGATCTGACGCACTTTATAGGCAAATATTCTTAACTCCATGTACCAACTTTGGGTTCTTGGTGCTCTAGATAACGTTGGTGATTTGACCCCTGTTGGCCGCAAAATGTCAGAGTTCCCGATGGAACCGTCAATGGCAAAGATGTTAATCGCTTCCGTGGAATACAAATGCTCGATGGAGATGCTCACCATTGTTTCTATGCTCTCTGTGCCAAGTGTTTTTTACCGGCCAAAAGAGAGGATGGAAGAAGCAGATGCTGCGAGAGAGAAGTTCAACGTCCCAGAAAGTGACCATTTGACACTGTTGAATGTGTTCAATCAATGGAAGAGCCATGGGTATGTCGCTTTGGTGTTCTTAACACAGATGTCACGCTAAGCAACTTTTTCGTCATAGCTTCCGCGACGAGTGGGCAATGCGGCACTTCTTACATCCTAAACTCTTGCGGAAGGCTCGTGAGGTTCGAGCACAGTTGGAGGACATTATGAATTTCCAGAAGATGGACCTTATATCGGCTGGAACAGACTTTGATGTAATCCGGTGCGTTGTTTAGTATGATCGTTTTAATGTCCTGCTCACAACTTTACCTTAGTAAGGCGATAACGGCTGGCTACTTCCATCAGGCTGCGAGGGTTAAAGGGATTGGTGAATTTGTCAATATCAGGTCCGGTCTACCAACCCATCTCCACCCAACTAGCGCCCTATACGGTTTGGGATGTGAGAAAGAATTCAGTCTTTTTATTCCGTTTTTCACTTATGTTCTACAGATACCCCCACTTATGTGGTATATCATGAACTCATCCTGACGTCGAAGGAATATATGACTCAGGTTACTGCCATCGATGCATATTGGCTTGGTCAGTAAAGCTGTCAATGACGGCCAATTTAAACCTGACCTGGTCCCAAAATATAGCCGAGCTAGGATCTGTGTTTTACTCAGTTAAGGAGAAGAACTTTGATGAGCGGGGGAATCGGCGCCAAGCTGACCGTGAGTTCTCTAAGCGGGCAGAACTTGAGACAGAGATCGCTCGGCAACGAGCAGAGTATGTCTCTCAGTCAGTCATTCCTGTGTCCATACTTAGATATGTTATTTTCTTCCTAGGACCGCAAAGAAGATTGCTGACGATGCCCTTGCCACCAAGACTTTGTCCGGTAGCTCAAAGATAATTACCCCTGGGACTCCAAGACACACTGGGATAGGAGCTGGTTTCCGAATAACACAAACACCCCGCAGGAGAGTTGGTATCTAGGAATGACTTGTAGACATGTAACATAGAATGAACGGGAGGTTATGAATTTGGTCTGAATCGCTTGTTAAAGTGACCATCTGATGTTTACTCAACGTGATCTAGCTTCAGCCATAGCACTGCAGTCCCAGGTGACTCAGGAGCAAAATATTTTCCATTATAATGAACGTCTTTCTAGACTAACAATCTCGATTTTGTAGCGGGGCTCTGGGTCTTTTCAGAGGGAATACATATGAGGGGTAGTATGCGATGGAGAACAAATGTTGAGGACATTAACCTAGTTAGAATAGTGTCAGGAGACCTGTCCAAGGTCAGACTCCATTCTATTCTTGTTTTCCTCATTCTGAGCTGTCCTCGCATCCCCACCCTTTCATCTTTTAGTAACAAGTACTTTCGAACCAGGGCTATCCAATGGTGTAACTTTTGAGTCACTATGCTTCGGGAGGCTGGAGATTGAAGCCAATTAAGATGAACTTCCACTTTTGGGATTGGACTCCGGACTTGGTGTTAGGTAATGTTTTTATTAGAAGTTTTACAGTCAATTTTCTGAACACTGGCATTGGGAATCCTCAGACTTGTTCTCTTTAGATCTCTCTCTGGCAAGTGAGTAGTTAGACCTCTAGAACTTCTCATATATATTGAATATACTTCAGATCTCCCTCTGTTAGTTGTATGATTAAGCTACAGCCTCCAGAGAGGGGGGTGTAGTGGCTCAGCTGGCACCATTGCATCTCAAGGCAGGTCATGTGACTTGCAAGTACAAGGTTGGGGTTTTGACTCTAGTTGAGTGTGCCTGTGTGGAAAAAGACCTTAGACACCATATGGGTTGTTTCAATGCTGCTAGAAAGCCACTGCCTGTCATATGATTTTAGGAAGGCTTTGTAGGTCAGGCTGTCAAATATTATCTAACACCATTAGCATGTGCATATAGTGATGTATTGTGACCACTAATCCTGTGTCTAAACAGAAAAGGAAAGGGTTCCCTGATGTAGTGAATAGAGAGGGGTGAAAACTGTAGCCCAGTGTGGGTGAGTCTGAAAAGTGAGGCCTCAAGACAGTGTTAGGATCAAAATTCTATAAGTCTGATAGCTACACCCAGGAGTTTCCCCAGTCCAGGCCAATCTCTGGATTAGTGGTAGGTCAAGAAGCAAAATAGCAAGAATTCCAAAGCACCATGCTGTTTGAAGTAGGGTCCAAGATCAGGGATGGGAGTCATGACACATACCAGGGGGGTGGGCTGCCTTAGTAAGCAATGCAGAGTGCAAAAATGGGTATTAGTGGGGACAGCATATTGATGGCAGATAGTATAGAAGTTTCTATGAGGGCTGTATAAACTTTAACAGGATCAAACTGTAGTAAAGTGGGCTATGAGGCATAACCAGCAGGTTTGAAAAGGCTTTGGACTGGAGTACCTTAAGAGCATCTATAAACTACAGCTGTACATACTGTGGAGGAGGATATAGGCAAAGCTCCAGTGCTCCTTTGAAAATAATAGAATTGCAACAACAGCCTTTAGAGGTCATCCTTATAGTAGAACAAGTCTCTTATTTTGGTCTGGAAGCTTTTTCTAGATGCTAAAGTTACTCCTGCTCTTAGAAGTCTCTTCTCCACTATAATTACTCTAACACTGCCAGTGGCTCCCTGGATGCTTCCAGCCCTCAGGACAATGTCTGGCACTGTTTGTTAGCTTTGAAAACTCAGGTGCAGTCTACCTAAGCTTCTCTCACCCTCTACACTAATGAACTTGCTGGTTTATGCCAATCTATGGAGACTATTGCCTATTATCTTCAGACCCTCCTTGAATGCCTCCCCCTTTCTTCTCCAACCCCTCAGACAGTTTTTATATTCTCTACAACATTGCCATCAGCTTATCTCAATGCTACAATAATGGTGCACTCCAAAATAGCCTATTCTGTGCTTTCTAACACTTATAATGGAAACCATGAGACTAGAGAGCAGTTTTTTCCAGTCTTGTATCATTTATATTTAGCTGAGTGATAAAGTGTTACCTTCAATGCTTTAAAGATTGAATAGGTCCTTTTTTATATGAAGCTAGATTGCATTTCAACATATGCACTGTAAGTTTTCTAGAAGAATGGAGGGGTAGGCAATTTTACAAGTTGGAATGAGTTTGAACACATTTTTTGAACTGAGTTTTTCTCTCTTGATTCTGCCAAGATTGCTGTGCTTTTCTTTTGCAATCATGGCCAGTATAGTCAAGGAAAGAGGTCTCTGGATAAGTACATTGACTTTGGTTTGAGCCCTGGTTAAGTAGGCTGCCTTTTATGATGGTCTGGAACTTTGTCTCACCTTTTAAAAGGGACTTTACCCTTTTTTCATGGACTAAATTGACAGCATAGCAGAAGGACAATCAGACAACAAATATATTAAGACCTAGTACAAGGTGGCTCAAGAACAGTGACAGCCTATGGAACTAAAGCAAGCACTTTATTGCACTTAGCCCTCTTTTATTCACTTCCATTCTGGTTTTATTACCAGACCAGGATATCTACCTTAAGCTCCACCTTTCTTAGTTCCCTCTGCTCACTCTACTTCTATACACACTCTCACTCCTCCACCTCCTTGTTCCCTGCATCTCTATGGATGTAGATGCTTTTTGCCAGCATTCTCCCACCCTTCTGCTTTGCTAGCAATGTGGAAAGGTAGGCCACCTTGCTTGTTACCACTCCAAGGGATGGAAGTCTACTACCTCTTTCCAGCAGAGTAGGAGGAATTACCAGTCCAACTCCTTGCTGCTAAGGATGCCTCTGGAGCCTCTTCTGTCAGTACTTCTGCAGCAAGATCTCTTAGTGAGGATGGTGGAGATGCTAGTGCCCCTTTCTTAGAGCTGAAAGAGAATTTTTTGAGAAGCAAAAGATGAACTGTATGCTTCCATTACCTAGTACTAATCATTTTTGCTACCCTGTCTATAGAATCTAATATAACCACCATTGTATCTGATTCTGTGACCAAAACTGTAAGCACTCTCTCCAACATATAATATCCCCTAGTCAAAGCCTTGACTGGGGAAATTCCCTCTTAACTAAGCCAGAAAATCTCTGTCTGGAAATGTCACTTTGCTAACTCTTTAGAATTAGAGGTGGAATTGGAGATGGTGGGCACCCAGTAGACTTGTAGTATAGTCACCCTACTGGACAATGTGGCCTTTTTTTTGATGCAGAATATATGAAACAACACTATCTCACTACTTGACTATTCTTATACCCTATCCCAGTATACAACATTAATGGTACCTCCAATGAAGCTGGCTCTATTTGCTCTGTGGTGGAACTAGTTCTCCACTATCAGACTCACTCAGAGAATGCAGTTTTTACTGTCACTAGTTTGAAGAAACAGAATATGATCTTGGAATTCACTTAGCTTCAAGAGCATAACTCTGAGATTGACTGGGCAAAAAGAGTAGTAAAGATGAGCTGTTGCCCTTATTGTCACACCACCTATACAGGAGAGACCAAAGAGAAATGCAGAGTAAAAGTCTATGAGTGTACTGTCATATGTATCTGTCATATAGGGCACCTTCTTTATGCTGAATTTCCCCCCCTTCAGCCCCCTTCAGTATTCCCTTATAGAAAGGCTCTCTATGAGGATGTTAGAAGATCTGGGTATGAACATCAGGAGGAAGAAGAAGGTGTAGGGAAATTTGCCAGTACTCCAAACCTTGAGTCTCTAGATAAGACCATTGAAGTAGGCAATAGGATTTATACTACAACACTCTTTCTATGTCCAACTATGGCAGAGATTAAGGCCAGTCAGACCACTTCCCAAAGGCTAACTGAGGCATTCACAACAAACTTTCAGCCTAAGCCCTTTTATAACACTGTCTCTTGCCATCTTTAGGACTTTAAGGATATATTTTCTAAGGCATCTTTTGACTTGCTCTCTGAGTGCAAGCAATGAGACTATGGAATTGGGCTGATACTTAGAGTGAAACATTCCAGCTGTAAGGTCTGTCTATTTGCCATATGCAAGCAGAATGAGCTAGATATATTCCTGCAGAAGAACCTCAGCTCTAACTAAATATAACCTTCTAAGTCCCTAATAACTTCTTCAGTCTTCTTTATTAAGAAGAAGGATGTGTTTCTTTGTCTAGTTCAAGACTATTAAGTCTTGAATGCAATGATAGTGAAGAATTGCTATTCTCTTTTACAGATCTCCAAACTTGTTAATAATTTTAGAGGTGCATATTACTTCACCAACTTAGATGTTCATTGTAGCTACAACAATGTGCATATCAAACAAGGAAATGAGTAGAAGGCTGCATTCTGAACTAATTGTAGATTTTTTGAGCCTCTGGTAATGTTTATTGGCCTTACTAATAGCTCTGCCACCTTTCAGACAATAATAAATGACATTTTCTATAATTTGATTGTAGAAGGGATTGTCTAAATAGTAAAAAGAGAATAGTAAGTGGCATCCAATGACTTTCTACTTACAGAGTGTCAATTTAATGGAATAGAACTATAAAATCCATGACAAGGAGATACTTGCTATTATTTAGTCTTTTGAGGAATGGTAACACTTTCTTGAGGATGTCTAGTATAAGTTCAAAGTCTGGACAGATCACAAGAATCTTGAATACTTTTGTTTAAAAAAGAAACTTGATTAGCATCAAGCTTGATAGTTTGTCATATCTTGGCTAATGAAACAGGCTGTCTCTATCCCCTGCTGCACTATGGACAACACTCCACAACTGACCTGACACTTTGTCACATGTTTTTGCAAAGCATAGCCTGCTCAATAACATTGTCTCCAACTAAGACACTCTATTTGTCTTGCAGTTCTAGCAATCCCTCTGCCAGGCCTTAGACATTAAGTTCAACCTGTCTATGGCCTATGATCCAGAGATTAATGTGTGGACTAAGCATATCAATCAGAGTCTGGAACAGTACTTCCAGCTCTATATGAACTACCTATAGGATGATTAGTGTGTCAAACTTTCCTTTGTTAAGTTTACCTACAACAACTTCCTGCATTTGGCTATTGGAGTTTTTTCCTCTTTTTTACAAATAAGGGCTACAACTTCCAGCTGACTATATTGCTCCATGACATCTCTTCTCATACAGCCTATACTACTGCCTAGGACCTCCAAAGCCTATAGAACTATCTCAAGCAGAAAATCAGCATTGCCAACTAAGCTTACTATAAACATGTAGATGCTTGCCAGAATACAACTCTAGACTGGCCTGTAGGATCCCTTGTCTGACTTGACTGCTGGAACATTAAGATACAATGGCTTTTCCTAAAACTCAACTATAAGTGTTTTGGACTATTCAAGATACTTTGAAAAGTATCCTTCTATGTGTACTAACTTGACCTCCCTGCCAGTATGGAGGGACTCTACCCCATCTTTCATATCCAACTCTTAGAACATCATAAACTGGACCCCTTCCCTAGCTAGCAAAATAACCCTCCCCCTACTATTAAGGTTAATGGAGAAACTCAATACAAAGTCAATGAAATTCTTAACTCCCAACATTGCTGCAAGTAGATCAAATACCTCTATCTGATAGACTGGGTACAGACCTGAAGATGACACCTGGAAACTGTTGAAACATCTTTAAAATACCCTCAAAGTCCTCTAGAACTTCTACCAGAACCACTTGCAAAAGCTCTAAGACCCAAGACTTGGGCTTATAACTTTGAGGCCCCTCTGGGTGTAACCCCCATCCTGAGTACAATGAGTATTCAATTCCTTTCAGCACATTTCCTTTATCTTATTTTACTTTATTTCTTCATCTTATTTCTTTGTTTTATTCTATCTTATTACCCACTTTATTTTACTCATCTTATCCAACTTGTCTTATCATCTATCCAATCACCAATCCATCCTTATCTGATCCATCCTTTATCTTATCCTATCTAATCCTTTGCTATCTTATCTAGGTCAAACCTGAAAAAGATAGTAATATTAAAGAAATAGAAAATACAAGACTAAGACAAAAACAGAAATATATACACAAGGCTTTGATCTGGCAGGCATCCCTTTTCTTCAACTTTCTTCATTCAGTCTCCCTCCCCTTACCTCTCATCCTCCTCTATGCCTCCTTCTTAGCCTTCTAAAGGTCCATCATTTTTACCCCATTGCTCTTCTCTATAGTCATGTCCACTTCTTCTGAAAAAGGCCCAGATAACCTCTAATCCTCTCAGAGCTCTATAAACAAAGTATCTCTAGTCTCCTAGTATATATTATCCAGAGAGGGCAAAGAGTCTGCTAGACTTTGTGCCTCCTACTCTAAAGACCCCTCTTGACAGTTGGTAATGGGCCCATTCTAGATGCTTCAACTTCTCCAT
>JABCKS010025023.1:0-32757 GCA_018851325.1 Termitomyces sp. DKA19 | reverse complement strand
AGTACACTTACCCTCAGTCAGCTATACACGACTGAGGGTAAGTCACTACGCATCTAAAGAGTGGACATCGTACTTAACGCCTACCTAGTTTGCATTACTTACCATGTATCCTAGGTAGGTTCAATGGAGTCAGCTATACACGACTGAGGTTTGCATTACTTACCGTGTATCCTAGGTTCAACCTCTAACACCGGGGGGGTAGTACTTAAATACAGAGAGTAAAGACAGGATATCCTCGACGATCTTGATGACAGTTGTTGCTATGGGTAGATTTATGGTCACAAATGCCCCGTACAAGAGGGCTGTGGTATTCGAAGGAAATCTGTATTTCACAATAAATGGTTCAAGATATGGAACCAAGAGACTTTGACAGGTTTACTGAGCAGTAAAGAGGAGACATAGAATGCAGTAAGATGATGCGACCATGACAGCAGTAGGATTGCCATCCAAGTTCTTGATCAAACGTTGATTTTTGTGACGACTGGCATCCTGCCCCCAGCAAGTCCCTCTAGGCTGTTCTCAAGCTTGTCCTTGTTCTACTAATGGGCTTCACATTGTCCATACAAGACTTTCCCTATCTTCTGTCCAACCTTCCTGGCATTAAAAGCTCACTCGTTGATCGCGGTTCGATAGAATTTCTATCTCCGAAATCAGCTGTCCTCGAGCTTCTACCGCGACTTTCCTTGCTCAAAGCTTATTCTAATTTCACATCTTCCTCCATGCACAACTCACATTGATGTCAACTACGACAGACATATATCTGATGAAGATTGGTTGGCTATGAATTTTGTCTCGCATCATCGGAGCTATCATTGAACAACCTTTTTATACGGGCCAAAAACTCGGGACATTGTTCTACAATTAAACTGACCATCTGAAAAAAGTAACCTCTGTGACAATTATCGACCACAATTACAACAAAGCTGTACGTTATCGGACGGTCTCCGAATCATGTTATTTTCTGATACGCTCTCCAGAAAACGCTTTTTGAAATCCATGCCATCAATCAGCATTTCTCGACCCATAGTCATCAACTTCATTCTTGTCTGGACCACTCTTGAGCCTGTCATGTGGCTCCATTTGTCCGAACTGTCAGATACACTCTCTTGGGCCAGACCGTTCGTACATTCGACAACAAGACATTTGCAGGCACCAGCGTGATCGCTTGACGTTACGATATTGTCCAGACAGCTTCATAGCAGGTCATGGTATGGAATGAATCCGTCTCAAAATCTCTTTTGCTAAAAACGGTGAGAATGTCGAGCTCACAAGTACATTCAATGACTGACCAGTTTTCAGACCACCCAGAGGACGAATACCATCCGCCCTCTCGAGGAGGACCCCACGCTCTCTGGATTACGACAGAAGTACTCACGTATGACACTCCGCTGATGGCTTCACCTTATATCGTCAGATTTTTGGTGGTCAATAGCGACCATGAACCTCAGGTGGAGCATGGGAAATTTCATGCTGGATGCTTCATTAGCCTTGCGGTACGTGGACAGTCTCTTTCCGTAATCTCGCTAGCTAAGTATTTTTCGGTTAGGGCACGCCTGAGATTTCCAAGGGGGCTTCTTAGAGACTTCGCCATCATCGTCGATGCGGGTCTCGTTTTTTCTCACTCCAGGTATGTTTTATTCCGGAATATGGAAGGGAAACACAGATTAAACTGGAGACTGTGTTCTTCCTTTCAAGCACTATTCATCCTCCGGTTTCTTTTCGACTGACGCCTCTGGCGCACATGTATCGTTAATCGTGAGACTGGCACAGACTTGCGATACTCTGAGTCATAAATTTCCTCATAATACCACAGGGAATGTATCGCTTCGTGATCCAATGTCAATGCGATACACCCGTGGTACCTTTCGACCGAACAATCACCATCGGTCCTCTTGCATTTGCACGTCCAAAGACATCACCCGCGTCCACGTCGTTGATAGATGTATTGGACATGGGCTTCACTGACACTGACAAAGGCGGTAACATTAGCTCCATTGTCATGTATTGTGTAGGCCATTGACACAAGTATCCTAATAAGTATCCTCGCGCCTTGACCTACGCAACAGAGCAGTAGGGCTTCGCCGCTCTTGTCGTTGCAACACACACCCGTCAAGTCAAGTACGGACTAAGGTGCAGATGTACATCGCCGCTTTGTGAGGTCAAATGTTTGTGTATGGTGTGTTGTCGTTTAACGAGTGTTGACCGATGGACAATAAGCCCAGTCTCGTTGGTCGTATAGCTGAGAGATGTCCAGGCATAGATCCACAGCGAGCATGAATTAGAAATGAATTACTTGTACTTTACTGTATGCTCTTCACCCGTGCTTGAGTAGCTTTCATAAATCAAGACTCAGGAGACAACGACTCCACCCTGAGCACAATGTTGGACTGTTGCTCGTAACGATAAGTAGGCGATGATACATGATGTATTGATGGCCTAAGGATTTCTCCCGACATGTCGTTGAACGTTGAACCATTGACCGAAGACCGATCTGCGAAATCACGGTCGTGGCGAAGGGAAGTCCTCGGACTGGCATGGTAAAATTGGCTGTCCACCTCTGATCCTGTTTCAAAATTTTAATAAGCCTCTTTCTTGGTTTTATAACTTCCCCTGAACGTACGTACCTGCACATGTTTCAGGCACTACATTTCTTCGTTGAACGAACGACGGCAGAGTTATTCTGTTCGAAATCTACAAATTGATGTTCCTGTGTCCATGTCTGAGTTCCTCGCGGATGTACGGCTGAAGGCTCGTGGTCCATGTGCTACATGTGGACTTGTGGAGACGTGGTATTGACATATATGGTCGGCAATATCCCCTTCTTTTACGCGTAGTCGACTGAAATTGTGCGAAACCGAGGACTTAGAACCCATTGGTAGTTGATGACGGTGTGATTCGTCTCCCCTGATCAATCAACTCCTGATTCATATCGCACTCATTTATCTATTTTCAGCTCTCCTTTCATTCAGGTCTCCAATTTCGTCCGAGTGTGACATGTTGAAATATTAAAAACAGCAAGTGTCCTTCATTATATTTTCAGTAACATGTGGACTCGTCAAATTTGACCTGTGTCATTCCGGAGCTTATATATCATGAATCTACCCGCGAACCAGTCATCACACGCCTCAGGCACAATCGAAGAGATCTTCAATGAGGTCATGGCACCCTGTTTTGTCAGCGTTCCGTTATGTGAATCACCGGGGCATTCGTAGTGTTCTCGTTAAAAGCTTTCATTTCTCTTTCTCTGAAAGTATTATCCCTATATAATTCTAGATGAGATACCTGTCGATTTGCGTTCCGCCGTTATCATTTGTGCTAAGTGCTTTCGTAAGTTGTTCATCTCCTTATAAGTTACTTTCGGAAACTTACGCCTTCATAAGTACGATGAGCATCTTGCTTATTTTAGACTTCAGCATCCCTCCGCTGTTGAACCATGTGAGACACTATGGATGTTTTCTTTGACGTGTCTTACGAATTACATTCGGGCTTGGCTGTCAATCGAGTAGCCGTTTGAGCGCAGAAATTAGATTCTCCTACGTGTATGTGTATTTCTGAACTTGTCATTCCGTCTTCCCTTGAGACGGATGTGCTTGTCTGGTTACATATACGCCTCGTCGAGACTATCCTTTGACAAAGTCCTTCATTTCTTTTCATGGAGGGCTCATTTGGTATCCATTATTAATATTTTCTTAGGCTTCGTGACCCACTCGAAGCGTTTCTGCCATTTACTCCAAACCGCTGTCATGTGTTATAGGGTGAGGCTGACTTCCATTTTTATTACTTCCTCGATCCGAGTTTCGAATGTTATCATGCTTTACTCTTCCTAGTTTAGGGGGCTCATGTCAAATTCGTCAGATCGCAAAGTACAATGACACACCATGCATCCATCGCATCCCAACACGTCTCTGAAACTCCGAGTTCACTTCCTCAGGCCACCTTGTTCTGCATTCCTTAACTAGCTCGTTCGCCTTGAGCGGATTTCATAATGAACGATTTCATCCCTTTATTGTCCTTCTATCTGAAGCGAGTCGCCCGTTTCGGAGAGTTATCTCCACCTGTTTGATACTCTTCGATTTGGCAACCCTCCTATCTTCTATTCACCCTCAGCGAAGGCTCAGATTGCTCACCGCCTGTATTACAACTGAACGCTCCTGTGGCGTGCAGTCCATATTGCTGTTATTCGTAACATACAAGCTTGTAAACTCATTGCTAGCTTGACTGAATTAGAATGAAGCCATGCCAAGCTCGACGCGGCAGATACTTGCCTCCAGACCAAACAAATTACCCAAAATTGCCGTAGCTTGTAGCTAAACTACGAGTTTCTATGCTCGCTTTCCCAGCCCCCGTAATCGGGGCGTTGCCAAGTATGGCAGAGACACATGGGATCTCTGTGTTCTTTGCAGCGACTTTTTTTCCCAGAGGGAGGTTTACTCACTTCCTTTCAGAGCGGACATGTGCCTTTCGGGTATATTATGGTTCCACTCGCGGGGGCTTTCCCTCAAACCATAATATTTGGATCCAGGCTCTAACTCGAGAATCAGGTTCCTCAATTTTCGAGCTAGGACAACGGCGGTGCGAGTTCAAAAACCGAGGCGCTAGAGATCGATCAGACCGTCTATGCGGCTGTTTCTGCAAATAGCTATCGGCGGAAACCACCGGTTCGCTCTATTTTCTTCGAACCGTAATAAGCATAGCACGATCTCATGGGGCTAGTTCCGTCCTCCATGCGGATGTTGTTTCGAATTTGAGTTTTTTGAATTGATGAAATTTAGCCCAATGTGCAAGAGTCTTTGTCTATCTGCATTGGATCAGAGATAGTAACAGCTCGCGCGCACTATGCTATTCATTACAAGTAACAATAAGATTCGGGGAAGAGAAAATTACCATTTAGCATATAACATTCCCGGATAACGTGACATACCTTTCCGTGACAGGTGGACATCGACGTCGTATGTTCCCTGATTGAAGTGAGCTTGCTCTGATGATAGCTGGTGATGGATATGTCTTTTGACGCCTGTCTGCGCGGATAGTCTGTATTTAGAAGGCTGTCGAAGATGTGTGTTGCTCAAGGGGAAAGCCAAACTACATTTCCAGGCATCTCGTGACCTTTGAGCGCATGAGTCACCTGAGTGGCCTTCACAGAGGCCAATGAAACAAGAGTCGATGCCTGGGTGACGGATTGCGGACGTGAATGCACGTTCGGCGACTTTATTCCAATGATTGATAAGCCCATGCATGTACCGCGCAATCAGCATCAACAGATGTCGAATATATTCAATAGCCGCCATTATGGCAATGTGTGAACAAGCTGTTGTTGCGGACGTCAGAAAATACATACCGCAGATCACCAGTCCAGTTGATGGTTGATCGATGGGCTGATCGAAGATCATGATAAACATCTTCTCGAAACAACCTCGAAACATTGCCACAACTCGCTCGCGCGCGTGATCGACTGTCCAAACCACTTAGATACCGCTTGGAAACTCCTGAAAACCGCGATAAGCTTTGTTTTTTTTTTTTTTTTTGTTCTGCACGAGAATTTTGTTGACGACGAGTGATCGTGGCGCAGACGCCGTCAGGACCCAAGCCCGAGATCTGCCAATGGAATTTGTACACAAGATCCTAGGTCTACGGACATCAAGCACTGGGCAATCGTGCAATGGTAGATACAACAACGATACTTGAAAGACTACCTGGCAAGTACTTGTCGCTACAGGCGTTCGCTGTTACTCAACCTGATAGTCACAAGACAAAGCAGGACTCGGAATGTGACACCGCATCTCCTGAGTTCGGGGGAGAAGGGGTCCTGCTGCCTCGTGATTCCACTACTGACGACAGCGCTGATGGCCGACTGGTTGACATACTCCCAGTGACGGCAAAGGTAAGATTCACGATATATGTATTCGCTCGATGCCGAGAATTCCAACAAGGATCTGATATTCACCAGCAGCTATCAAGCAGAGTGAAATGGAATCCCAAATTATAGATATACATTCTGAGCACTTTCCTCGGTGTAGAAGATGACATATGCTAATCACGGGGGCAGGGAAGGCAAAGCACATCAACACCGATAAACGTGCGTATACCAACACCGCCTCCTCAGGCTGGCTACTACGGGCCAGCGACCCTGCGATTTGGTCATACGGGCAGAAAAGAAAACGCGATATCAAAGGAGAAACAACAACCGGAGATAAAATTTAAAGTTGCAAGCAAGCATTTTTTTTTCCATCATGTCCGCGCTCCACTCCACTTTTGCCGGAGGGAGAAGCGCTGGAAAACACACCGCAAGATAGACATTGGAATTGTCGAAAGCCAAGCTCCACGCGGTTGATCGTTGATAAACGCGATCGGAGGCTAAGCCAGCCACAAGAGGACGACAGTATGAATGGACAATTCCGCTGCGTTGTTTCCATCCAGTTCTACGAAACCGCTGTACCGCTGTATTGTCATGCCGATCCTCAATCGGAGGGATGATGTGAGCAAGATGGTGAACACTGGAAAACTCGTCTTTTTACCCTTGTTGTCCGTGGCTGAACTGTCTCGGATGACTAAACTAGGGGTGGGGCGTTGTCAGTGTAAGTTATGACTGAACGGGGGAAAGCATTAAGAAATATTAAATAACTGTCGTAAGTCGTCGGGCCCTGCGTCCCGGCTAATCCGAGTGTCCAAACTCCAAGTTCCAAGGACACACGCCACCCCGCAGGTAATATAACAAGAACAAGAAAAAAACCCCCCGGATAAAGCAGAGTCACATAAAATTCGAAGGGCAGAGTTTGTCACAGACATACGTGAGCTCTCTCAGCATCGATAGCTAGAACGGGCTGCGGAAGCTTGAGGTATTACGATTTGTCGCCCAGGACGTAAAACCACGGGTGACATGACATAAACATAAACCGAATCAGAACGCGGAAATTGAAGAGAACCATGGAGGGTGGAATGTAAGGAAAAGAAGGAAGAACACACAACCGAGTCTGGTCATCATTTTCGAGTTTTCGAAGCAGAGCGGCGGCGCCTCCGGCTCTGCTCCGCGGCTCTAACCACGGAGGCAATTATTGTAGTGCTTTGTTGAGATGAAATTTACGTTTTGAGGTGCGTTGCGGTACGGTACGGGACTTTACGGCAGGAAACGGACCGTCGTTGGATTCGAGTGGTGTTGTGTGCCGCGGGAAGGAGGTGGGGGGGGGGGCCTGACAATTCATCTCCGCCCGTCCATTCTCACTTTCCTTTCCTTTCCTTTCCTTTCGATGTATGTCTGCGTGGATTGTACACACAAACGATTTACGTGATCCGACCGATGGGCTGCGGGCAGCATGAATAAGAAGAAGGGTCAGTAGGATGGATACGACATGACAATTCGTATTCCATTTCGGAAGGACATATACCCGCGAGCCTCGATTCCCCCCCCTTTTTCGTTTGCCCTTGAACCCAAATTGATCCATTCTCGAAACCCAAAAAAAAAAGAAAAGAAAAGAAAAGAAAAGACAACGACGCCTGGATGTAACTCGGACCCCACGATCACAATTCCCATTTTTCGCGCTTCGCTTCGCTTCTCTATTTCCTGATCCCGTTAGAGTACACATACGCGTCGTACGAGGGCCGAGGCTATGGAAACGGCGGACGAGCGTCTCCGATCGGGATGATAAGCAAGTGGGGTGGGCCGTATGTCGTGCGTGGTGCTCAGAATTTACCACCGCACGCAGATTTCATCTCCCGTCACAACCGGTGCTGACTCGACTCGACTCGGTTCGATACGGGCCTGTCCATTTTCATTCTAGACACATGGGTGATCGTCATATCATGATACACACGGGCGGATAGGACAGGGACAGGGACAGGGACGTCATGGGTGGCGTTTTGTCTCTCGAGCCCAGACGGTATGTCGTACAGTACAGACGAGAGACGGACGCCCAGCCCTTTTTTTTTTTTCCTGGGGGGTTTTCTAGAGCCGGATGGGTATTCGTATGGTTAAACTTTGATTTAGATATAAGTAGCGGTACGGGCTCGATTCGTGCCAGCGACAATCCCATTTTGTGGGCACGAGCGCGTTTGTGGTAACGCCCGTCAAACCCGGTGCTGACTGGATACGATACGATACGATGCAGGCCCAGCCCAGAACGGTGCCTCGCATGGAAATCGTGCCGTTACGTGACGAAACCATCTTTTTTTTTTTTTTTTTTTTTTTTCCTACAGAAAGAGAAAGAGAACAAACAAGCAAACAAACAAGCAGGATATGCTTTGATAAATGGCCGCTGCTTCAATTACGGTTTCGAAATGTTTCTTTCGCGCAGTAATTTCCTGGATTGTACGTATGTTGACACCACATGCAACGAGGTCGCGTAACAGTGGCGATAATAGGCTTCTTAGTGCGGGCCTATGCGTTGAACGACCGAAAGAGAGACAAAACAAAGAGAGAGAAACGAATGGAGCGGCATATACCGCAAAGTACCCGACGTGGGCTTGCAATACACTCTAGGTCCGTCGGATCGCCATTTACGCAAGGAGATTATCACCGTGGCCGGCGGCAAGACAAAAAGAACGATGCTAAGCCTAAGCTACAGGCGACGGCACGACAGTGGAGGCGGGTCCAGCGCTAGCTACTCTGGGCGAAAACGGGTGTATTGTGGCTGGAGAGTAGTGGGTGGTGACTTGCACGAGGGTCGGTTCACACAAGCAGGGAAGCGCAAGGTGCCGCGTAGGTATTAGCATAGAGCGTCGTCACTCAGACAAGGATAAATGCCGATAAACGGGGAGTCCGACTTGATTGTGTGTTAGAGCGTAACGTACAAACACGAAAAGCTTGTTGTGCATGGGCTCGGAATTGATTTCATTTGGTTTTTTTTTTTTCACGAGACAGCGCAGGGCAAAGCCGAGAGGGGCGGAGTGGACGAGATGAGGTATGGGTGGGTGGTTGAGAAGACCAAGGAGATATTGTTAGTGGCCGGTGTGAGAGACGGAGGTATGGAAATGAAAGAAGAGAGGGGGAGACCGAGTCGGACGGACGGACGGACGCAGGACCGAGCGACTCGAGGTACTTGGACAAACATAAACGGAAAGTAATGAATGTATGTCATAGAAGCAAGGGATGATGAAAGAAGGTTGGGAAACAATGGGTGTGGTGTGTTGATTTCGGGTGGGGCAGGGACACCGAGGACGAGGGAAAAAAAAAAAGGAATCATACGAATGATTACGTGTTTGGGGTCGGCTCGGCTGGGGGACGATCGATCGAGCGAGCGAGCGAGCGAGACAGGGGGGTGGGCAGCGGATCAGCTGGATCGGGGATTCCTCGAGGCGGATGGAAGGAAGGTGGGTGGTACGTCAGACAGACTTTTTTTTATTTTATTTTTTTTTATTTTTAATTTTTTTTCGTGCGATGGGGCGCGGAGCTTGAAGCCCGATTTGGAAGGGGGGATGACACAAAGATCTGTGGCAGACCGATCTGGGCGTGCGGTTTGGATTGTTTATCCGTGGGTTTTTATCTTTTTTATTTTTTTATTTTTCGTTTGGGTGGCCCCTCTCAGTCTAGTGGTTGTTTTAAGAGGGATCCGAATATGGATTCGCAAGGCCCCCCTGCTTCCATATAACAACACACCCTTGGAGTGTGGTGCACCCCCAACAATGACCTCTGATGCGGATGCAGACACAGGCGTGCTGAAGCGCAAGACGCCGCCGACCGAGGCCGACGCCGACGCCGACGGCCAGGCAGAGGCAGAGGCGGAGCGCGTGGTTGCGGCTGCGGCAGAGGCAGACATGGACCCTGACGCAGACGCAGACGCGGACGCAGAGGCGGAGGGCGAGGAACGGTCGTTCACGCCGGCGTCGGGGGAGTACGAGTCGGGGCGGGTGTCGTGCGACACGTGCGGGCTGTCGGTGTCGTTCCGGGACGAGGCGACGGGGGGCTTCACGCTGAAGCAGTGGCAGGAGCACAAGGAGACGTGGTGGGTTGTGTGTGTTTTTCTGTTGTGTGCTCTGGTGACGTTTTTGCTGCAGTGGGACGGCGTCGGACGGGGCGCCGCGGGCCGTGGTGGCGCCGGTGCTGGCGGGGACGGTGTCTGCACCAGCCACAGCCAAGCGGCGGCGGGCGAAGCGGACCGAAGAGGAGCGCAAGGCGTACCTCGGGAGCGACCCGTACGTGGAGCGGTTCGAGGCGTACCGGGTGCTGTGCAAGTCGTGCGACAAGTGGATCCGGCTGCGGCCCAACTCGACGTACTGCTCGATCCCGTGGGACGCGCACCGCAAGTCGTGTCTTGCGAAGAAAATGTAGGTCAGCCGTGCAACTCCGCTCTGCCGTGCTCACGCCGCCCCCAGCAGCAGCAAGAACGTCTACGCGCTCGAGGAACGCAATGCGCTGTTCTCCAAGGACCCCGACGTCCGCAAGTTCGATGCCGAGCGCGTCCTCTGCAATCTCTGCGACGTCTGGCTGCCGCTCAACCCCGACAACCACCTCGCCGCCGTCCAGGCCTGGCTCCAGCACCGCGCCGCCTGCCAGCACCCCCGCCCCGCCCCCTCTGCGTCCCCCAAGCCCGAGTCTCGACTGCCCTCTCCGCCCTCGACAACCACCGCCCCCGCTGTCCTCCCTGCCCCCGCTGCGCCCCCAGCCCCCGCCCCACCCCCGCCCTCCCCGTCCTTCCACGACCTCAACCCCGCCAACTACGCCGCCGCCCACGAGTCCCGCCGCCGCAACGCCGAGCAGCGCGCCGCCACCCTCCGCGCCGACTCCCTCATCGCCGAGGTCGAGCCCAACCGCGTCTTCTGCAGCCTCTGCCAGAAATGGGTCCAGCTCCGCCAGGACAGCAGCTACTGTGCCTATCCGTGGCTCCAGCACCGCGGCAAGTGTCTCGCACGACAGTGAGTTTCCCTCGTCCGTCCTACAGCACTCTCCTCACCCCCTGGCCCAGCCAACGCCGCGCCGCAAAGGCAGCAGAAGTCGCCGAGGCCAAGGCCCGCAAGCTCGGCCACGTCCCCCCCGCCGTGCTCTCCCACCCCCCCTCCGCCCACCACGCCCACCTCTCCTCCCACCACCCCCACGCCCACGCCCACGCCCACGCCCACTCCCCGCGCCGCGCCCTCCGCGCCCTCTCGCCCGACCTCGACCTCGAGAGCGAGGACGACCGCCCCGAGAGCCCAGAGGACGTCTACAGGCGCCAGCGCGACCGCGCCCGCGACAGGGCCCGCTTCCACCACCACGCAGGGCCGTACAAGGACAAGCCGCGCTCGTACGACCACCGCCATGCCCCGTACCCGCACCCGCACCCGCACCCGCACCATGCGTACCACCACCCGCATTCTCATTCGCATGGGTACAGGCCCAGCACGTCCGGCAGCAGCAGCGCGTCCTCTGCGCGCGTCATACGTGCATGGAACGCCGACGCGGACGGTCCAGACACCCGCACGCGCTCCCGCTCGCCTGCCCCGGCCCCGCCTGCTGACCGCGACGTCGACATGGACGTCGACGGCGATGCCGATGCCGAGCCCGATGCCGACCCCGACCCCGAGCGCGATGTCGATATGGCCGACGCACGTCGAGGAGGAGGCGACTCGAGGACGCACCGCGCTTCTGTGTCGTACCCGCACCGCGAGCGGGAGAGAGAGTACCCGCCGTCGTATTTCCACTCGCACGGCCACTCGCACGGCCACTCGCACTCACACGTCCCGCACCGTCGTCCTTCGTTCGCGCCTGCGCCCGCCGCGCCCCCGTCCCCGCCGCCTCCCCCGCCCCCGCCCCCGCACGCCTCCCTCCCACACCCACACCCACACGCGCACCTCGACCTCGACTCCCCGCCGGGCCGCCGCCACTTTGTCCTTGCGTCCATCTCGCACCTCCGCGCGACGACGTACGAGCCTATCGACGAGCTGAGCGTCAGCGCCCTCGTGGCGTACTTGAACGCCGCCGTGCCCGTCGACAAGTACGAGGACTTTGATACGGCCGAGGTTGTCAGGCTTCTTGGGTCTCTTCGGGAGCGGGGGAGGGTGAGGCTTGAGGGGGATTTGGTGTGGTTGGTTTGAGGGCGAGGGGCGGGGAGGTTTGGACTTGGACTATCCACGCACGCACGTATAGAGTATATCGTATATCGTATGTTTTTTTTTTTTTTGGTTTTTGGTTTTTTGGTTTTGTGTATTGTGTATTGTATTGTACTCTCTCGCTCGCTCGCTCGCTCGCACTTGCTCTCTTGCTGTCCCCGACTCGTTTCTTGTACCTCGCTACTTATTCGTCACACACACGCACGCACGCACGCACGTACTGAATGAATGAATGAATTGTCTCGTGTATTGTACTCTCTCTCTCGCACTGTGTCTCGATTTGTTTTCCAATTGCCTTCGTTACATGCCTACGTACATGCGTGCGTACGTACATTCATACATCGACACACGGGCCTTTTTATCTTTGATTCCGTGATTTGTTTTTCTTCGCGTATGTATTAATTGCTTCCGAGTGTCGGGGTGGTATGTTATGCTGTGTTCATTCATTCATTCATTCTTGCCGCTGATGATCGGAGACAAGACAAGACGAGACGAGCGCTTGATGAATGATTGTTGGGCGTCTTTCAAACATGTATAGTTGTGATTTTGACGATTAGGGTTACGTCTGCCTGTTGTTTCTCTCCGAGTTGTTTTTTCTGTTTTGTTTTGTGTGTTGTGTTTTGTGTCTTTTGTCTTCTGTCTTCTGTCTTCTGTCTTCTGTTCTTCCGAATGCTTCCATGCGCCCTGTCGAATGTGATCGCGATGCGTGGACAACGTATCAATCTGCGTATGGTACGTAGGTGTCTATCTATCTATCTCGTAGTGCGGATGGTCCGGCACGGACGAAACGAAGAAGAAGATGGGGTGGGGGTGATGGGCGAACCCATCAATCATTCAGGCTTCAGGCTTGGGCTTGGTGGGACCTATGTTATGTACATATATATATGTATGTATGGAAGATGTTTTCGGGTTGTTTCGTATGGAGGCTGAGGCTTTGACTTTTGGGATACAAGTAAGCGCTGGGCTTCGTAGCTTGGAAGCTCGAGGTGGCAAGGAAGCATCCATGCATGCAAGCAAGCAAGCAAGCATCCCCGCTTGTGCGATTGCACAAATCGTCTTTATTTCTTTTTTATTTTTGTTTTTAAAATAGACGTGAACAATGATATGATATGACATGACATGACATGACAATGAATCGATCGAATCTCTCCCAAGCTCAACCACCCTCTCCGACTCGGACTCGGAATCAGCTTTTGGCAGTTCCAAGAATCGCACGCGCGCACGGCCATCAAGACGCCAAACAGAAAAAAACATGCAGTTGCCTCCTTTGCGCATCTTATTCCGGGGTTTTTTGAGAGACCTCTCTCTTTGCATGCATAACTCTCATCTTAACATATCGTGAAGCTAACCCAACCCGGGGCCACCCACATCCTGCCGGGGTCACGTGAAACAGCCTTTGTTCGTTCGATATGCACAAGAGAAATCATTATGGAAACCTTTTTGGAGTCCCCCTCTTGTTCTCGTTTTCGTTTCCTATAAATAGAGAAACATACGTCCGTAATCGCCCCCCCCCCCCTTCTTGCACTTGTCAAACAAACATATCTATATCCATATACATATCCATATCGCCCCACGATGTGCATCACTCCACCTTACTCGAGTAACAAACAGTCAAAGGCGTCGGGTCGGGTCGGGTCGGGTCGGTGGCTCCGTGCACGCCGGCGCGCCCGGGGTGTCCAGACGACTCGAGAGAGGGATGATGGCACGCAGAACGAAGCGAAAGCGAAGCCCACTCCCTGCTGTGTTATTACATACAAATGTATCACTCGCTCTTATGTCAAGAACTCTTCTTCACCCAATCCGGATATCCCGCCGAGCTTCTTTATTTCTTTCGCCATGCCCCCCCCTTGCCCCCTCCTCACCCACCCCACCCCGCCTTATCCGCGTCCGTATCGGAGTCCAAGTCGACTAAGTATCACGAGTGATAGGCAGGCAGCGCAGTGGAGAAAGGAATGGATAGAAATAGGAACTCGGAAAGAAACGCTACTCGCTTCCGCTTCCCTTGCGCGCGTCCACATACGCCCACATATGGCTAGCTGTCCGTGTCGGTGGAGAGGTCTCTGATGCTTGATATGTGATCGATTGTTATGTTGAAATGAATTACACAAGGGGTATCAGTTTTGATTGTTTTTTTTTTGCGTTTGTTTTCTTCTTCTTCTTCTTCTTCTTCTCCTTCTTCTTGGAATCGAATTGAGTTGCAACTCTGATATGATGTGACGTGGGTATCCAACGTAAGTGTTTCTTCTAAAACGTCCCGCAGCATCATGGGGTGTTGCACATTCGCACCGGTGGGAGTTTTTCTGTCCCGGTTTTTCTCTTTCCAGAGAGAGAAAAAAAAAAAAAGAAGAGGAAAAGGAAGACTATCTCGATCACTCACCTGGTTTCTGGTCGGCGTTTCTCACACACCGTGTCAGGTTGTGGCGTTGGTCACGCGGTCACCCCCGCTCACGGAGAGAGACAACTTCTGTTCGTTTTCATGGCTGCATCGTTGACAAGGTGATGCTTTTGTGCGCGGAGACTCCTCCCGATCTCCGCTCGAAATTAGGCTCCGACAAGGTCGTCCGATCACGATATCCATGGTTTCTTTGTAAATTGTACATGTGTATCTTATTGGATTTCTTTTTCTTTTTCTTTTTCTTTTTACTCTCGGTGGTTTCTATTCATGTCCCGTGGGGTCTCCTCTTCTGCAGCTTTTAAAGTTTCATCTACGAAAATCGAAACACCGCATTACATCCAGTCCAACCGGTTGGTCCTATACTCCGAGGAACGAAACACTTTCTCGGAAGTCGTGTGTGGGACATCATGGTACATGTACTACCAGCGGCGGATCTCCTTACGGAACTATAGAGATTGACTATGTCCCAGCTGTCACAGACAAATACTTCTTAAAATTACGAGACACACCTATGTCTCAGGAAGGAGATAATACAGATAACCTCAAATATGCGCTCCAGTCCATTACACTTGCTCGCCTCCGGGCATAAATCACAGTTGCCGTTTCTGCCATCTTGCAATAATTAACGCCTAAATTAGAACAAACGACTTCCTCCCGCCTCCTTGATTATGATTTTTTTTTTTGTTGTTTTGTTTTTCAAACGATTGATGTACCGGAAAACGGCTCGTGTCAATACTCTCTTACGGTCCGTGGACGGCCAACAGACGCTTTTGCCCTGGGACAATCAGTCCCACCTTGAAGGATGTTATCATATCGACATAGACTTTGACATACATACAAATGTTCCTTGATTTGAGGAACAATACGCATATGTCCCGCCGAGGCACGAACAGCTTAGTGTGGGGCTCGCCCGGTTCTAGTGTCAACGAACGCCACAGCCCGTTCTCACTGGCAAAGCTCGGCGAATTCGGCTGCCGGGCCGCTGATGGGAAGCTCGTCTGGGTGTCCTCTCTATAGTGAGTACTACCAAGCCATCGTTAAACGTGTTCTGTGCGCCCGAACCTCGTACTCGAGCCAGACACACCCGTTTCGTACATGTATCATATTCGTTCCCTTTTTTTTTTTTTTGACCAGGATCATATATCCATGTTCGTGATTAATTATCTTGTTTGCTTCATTTTTAGACTGCTTATTACATCGGACTACGAAGCATGTCGTGACGGCGTTTACATAACTCCAAACTCATATTGAAATTCCGTCTCACAAACTGCAATAGATTCCACATCTACTTTGATTGATCGCTCTGCGCAGGGTAGAATGCGTCATGATCTCCTATGCCTGTTTGTCCGACTTGACTTGATGACGGTCTACTCAGCCCTTTTATATTGTATCATTCAATATTAGTAAACCCCCCCCCCCACCAGAGTCGTTACTATTATAGAAAATTGTTTGACGGGGATGTCTGGCAGGACCGCCGTCGGACAGATATCCTGTGAAGCATTTTGGGAAACCAAGGATGACACAAGAACGCCCTTCCGCAACCGGACGGTGAGTTCAAGGATGGGCTACCTGGATGGCTTGTACCCCCTGTTGATCTCACTCTGAGTTTGATTGACTTTGGCTGCTGTTCCAAGCTCATCACCACATATTCATCTTTACGACACATTGCCTCAAGAAGCACAGCAATCGGAGTGTTCCAGTTATTGACAAAGAAAGACACCTCCTAGTAAATCATCATAGCTCCTTGGCCCTAATTATCGACAATAACATCTGCATGATACAGAAGAATCGGGAAATAGTATACTTGCACAAGGTTGGTCGCAATTACCTAAAGATGAACATCCACCACGTCACCTTCGCCAGATCTTCGCTTCCTGTATGTAGGGAAGACGCATTCTATGAGGTAATTTTCGTTTATGTGCCTCCGTGATCGAAATGCATCGAAAGGAGCTAAGACTCTCTTACGAGCCCCTTCCCACATTGATCAATAACTCTTCCATCATCTTATGGTCATTCACTAAGCCCATGTCAATCACAGTCTGTGTAACGCGACAAATTGTTTCTGATATATGAAATGAACTATCTGTGAAGGTGGCCAGGTGAAAGAGCTTATCAAATTAGACTCTAATAGGTAGGTTGAATATATGCGTAACAAAAACCTGCCATTCCTCGTTATGCGAATAGAAAAGAGGCAGACAGCCGATTCTCATCTGTCATTGGGAGTAATACAAGAAGCCGTGAGAAGGAATCGTGCCAGTTCGGATGCAAGAATCCATCTTGTCCTACGCAAAGAAGCTCATCAAAGAAGCGTACTCCCGGTATCAGATTTTCCCTACACGGACTATTAAACGGGGACATTTGGTTTCCGAAGTAGTGTCATCATGGGCTTTGGAACTTGGCCAAGTCAGGAGCAAAGGAAAAATTCAAATATATAATTACTTATCGGTAGATAGTGTTACCATATGTGTGTAGTATGAATGAGGATGAGAAGAAAATTATGAAAGGCATTCAGGACTCCTTTGCAATTAGTGTGTCTCAACAGCTAGTCATTCTTGTCGAGTTTGTGATCATCATTGATTTGTTTCCTGAATCGAACCAGGATGGCACCGGCGACAGATGCCGCAGAGTACTCACAGCAGATCTTCATCGCAGTCAGACGTGCGCTGTATACCCGAGTCCCAAACTCGGCCCGAAGCCATTTCTACTAGGTTTCGATAAGTTACCCCGGCTACATACACGGTGAGTTTTCCGTCAACAGTACACTATCTGCTCGATGTTTCTCAAAGTCGTCAAAGTTGAATTGTGATCACTGATACCTTTCATCCTTCAGAAAAAAAAATTGAATCGTCATGTTAGTAGCGAATGTGTCAGGAATGACAGCTCACCTTTGTATGAGCGAGTTGCGGCATTTCAAGATGCTAATTCGTGATATCAGAAAGGTTGGAAGAAACTTGAAAGAGGACTAGCTCACAGAATAGTTTGAGGCAGCAGGTAATGCCTAGACAATACATTGGATAAGGGGGCTCAAAGTCAAGTAATTTACGAGTAACATACAGTATTGTAGCCTTCTGCACTATACGGCGGAGGTGCCGGCTCGTTCACTGTCAAACACAAATCATTATAATGATGTTCAATCTGAGTTGGACGGAATGCTGAGATGCCTTGCTGTGGTGATTGTGTCTGGTGGACAGGTAGCGGTGGCGCTGTATGGGGTCGTCCGGGACGCTTTCGGCGCAAACAGCAACTAGAGGAAGGCGCACCGGAACTTGGCCGGCGCCGAGGATCCGACTTTAAATTCCAGAAGAACCACAAAAACAAGAGGATAAGAAAAGCGCAGACTCCTTGTTTAGTGGATTAGAAACCGACAATATTTATGAAACAAGAAATCTACAACTCACCGATGACAATTCCGGCGATCTTTCCAGCCCTATTATGGTAGGGGTAGTAGTAATTCTGAGCGTTGCATATGGAGACTAGGTAAAAAAGAATTAACGAAGTCGCCCTTGTGGACATGGTCAAGTTCGTGTGGCATATATGTCTGAGACTTTTAAATCACTGTACCGATGACGTCATACAATTGCTGGGGAATTTTAGCTGTTAGGAAGATCGGGTATTAGGAGTATTCGCATAGGAAAAGAGGAATCTGGCTTTGCTCGATACAAATGAAGAAAGGAGTCTGTTCAAGGGGAAGCTAAAAAATATACATCACAAAAATGACTGATAGGGAACCGCTCTGAACATAAGGTGACGGGAATCATGATAAGTGAAAGTTCAGCTTCGTTCAGAAAGAAAAAGGAAATGCTCCAGAAAATACAAAAGCTTGTGCCACGAGAACCTGATGAAGAGTCGAGATCCAGAACACTCAGCTATGTGCTCGGGTAGCGTTTGAACCTTGCACAGGGAAGGCGCGCCGTGTAGATTAGACATAGGCAAACGAGGGGGTTGGAAAGAGATGAAACCCCTAATGGTGAAGAAGTTTAAGCAATGAAATCCATAAAAAATCTTGTGGGCGCTCGACCTGATCCACCGACAGGACGTGAACCACCTAAAAAGCCACGAAAGAGTTTTGTGCTGTCATGTAGACTCGGTGATGCAGAGCGAGAAGAAAGGGAATTAAAATTACGAGATCAGGCTAGTGATCACATCTATACCGGCGTGCATGATAGAATATACTCCTGACAAGATGTAACAATACCAGAAAAGAGAGGAGATCGGTTACATATCCACCGAACATACGTGCGCAAAATAAGATCAGGTACGGAAATTAGACTCGTCCGTATCCACCGTCTGCAAGAAACCCGCTAATACGTTTCACGATAGCATCCAAACCGACAAGCCACCTGGCGAGTTCCAGATCCAACTTTTCCATAGATCCACCTTGCGCCAGACATTTATAGAAGTCCGCACGCCGAGGGACGGAGCGAATAGCAATCTGGTAATTATTAATTTCATGTCTGTGAGCAAAGATCGAGGTCCATCGGGACAGGGAGCTTGTGCTGATGGTCTAAGAAGACAAAAAAAGAAACGTCAAAGACAGGGGTTGAGTAGTCGGGAAACCACGTTGTCATTATGCAAGAGATAGGCTCTTGATACTCTCCGTAACAATGGAATGCGTGGACATATGGACGCGGAGTTTGCCACTCATGTTAGGAGGAAGACTCACCGAGACTATAGATTGGACGATGAATGAGTGGTGGTGTCTGAGGACCTTGTCATATGATCGCTTGAAACAGACATGGAGCTCGACGGAAGCGTCTGACTGCATATTCTTCAGCGCATGATAAGTGAGTGAAAGGCCCCTGAGTTGTTTTCAGCAGAGCTCGATCGATGCAAAAGGAAAGAGAAGCAAGTTGACGGTGACTCAGTGTGCCCAGATATTCAAAGATGGCGATCTCGTGATACAATTACCGTCGATATATCTTGCCCTGGAAAAAATGTCCACATGGCAGGGGAGGCTGAGATCGCGAAGAGGACAAGATGCTTTCCTCGGACATCTGAGAAAATCCATACGAAACAAGAACCTGATGCGATCCAATGCCTGACCATAAACAGATAGATGAAATCTTAAAAAAAAGAAGACAACGAAAAAGCACGCTCGTGATTGTCGTCGGAACCAGAAAATTATTCAGACCGCAAACATATATGATGGGAAGATGCAATGTGCAAGGAACAATAGGCTAATTTGCATACCTTGTGAGACGGACCAGGCAAGGTGTCGCGTGTTTGGGGGCTTCCCTTCCTTCATTGAGCACAAGGCCTTCAAGCGTGCCCGACAATGCATGAGAAGCCTCATAACGAGAACGTACCCCCTTGGAAGGTTTGAAAGTAAATGAGCTTACAATCAGGCTGACGAATGAACAGCAAAAATGGAAACGAACAGCAATATTATTGCGCAGGTCGGTCTGTACGAAGCCGAAGAGACCAGAACCAAAAAGGTCTAGAAGAAGGGAATTTGAGTGATGTTGAAGTAGAAGAGCAGAAATACAACTGAAGCAAAAGGTATATGAGAATGGCCTTCGCGATTTGGGATTCCAGATTGATTCCAGAATATCAGTAGTTCTAACTCGGTTTGACGACCCCACGATCATCGTACACGTGTAACTAGAGAAGAATTACTTGCCAAACATCTGTACGAGACCATCTGATGCATCGAGAAATGCTTGTGTATCTATTCCTTCTCTTGTGACTGGCACATCAGCAAAGGACTAGACATCGAATTCGAGGAACAGTTAGGTTGGTGAAAATACTTGATTGCGAGGGTCTATGACCTTGACTTTCTCAAAATGTGGGGTCATTTAGCCCTAGTCAAGAAATTGGCGCACTGAAGGTTGCACAGATTATGGAAGTCTGATGATGGTTGGCGCCAGGCTGCAAACAGCGTGTTTTCAGAAAGCATCACGTACATTTGTAAGCACAGTCATGTGCATCAACAACAATCGGGTAATTTGCAAACCTTTTCCACTCGTTCTATCAAGATTCATGTCACCTTATGTTACAACGATGCCTTCTTAGCTCGAACATTGAGATAAAAGAATGATACAACCGGCCTTCGACAGCCAGAGGCCCAGCCTACGATACCTTTACGTGCCTCAGCCTAGACTCAATCCTGGCAACAATGTCTTTGAAATTATCATGTGTCAAGTTCGGCGTCATTATCATTGAACATGAACGTAAATATTAGGAGGCCTGTCTTATCGCACTTTGGCGCCTGAGCGTTTTTGAAAAGTCCTCCGAGCGGAGTACACCCATTTAGCTAATTCCTAATCGAGCTTGTCCTCGCAGTATCAAACGCTTCAGCACTTCAGTTCCCTGTCTCTCGTCTTCTTCTGGTAGAGTTGACTCTTCCGTTCAGAAAATTCCATTTGTATCTCTCGCTAGGAGGTTATGGTGAATAATTCCTTGTTCTGATAATGCATTCTGTTGTCGACCAGTAGCGCACCCAGATGCAAAGAGTCATAGATACTGCACACAGAAATTATCCCAATGCATTGACGACACTGAGGAAAAATGTGCTGTTGTTCTAAATGTGTTGTTGACCTGCGCTTTGGTGACATGGAGATTGCTTCTGGTTTACAAGAGGATGGCTCTTGCGAGTACTTGTCTCATGACAAAAGACAAGAAAAATAGTGATGATATGCTATAGCTAGTCAATTTAAATTAGGAAATCCACGATATTGTAGACAAACGTATTGACGGATCTAGATCTAGAATTGCGTATTAAGATAAATATCCAATTTTTTCCGATCCCTGACGTTCAGCACAATTCGGTAAGCCTTAGGACCTTGGTTGAATTCGAGCCCATCAGCACAACCCCTGATTGCATCGAACTCGTTTTCGCCGTCGTAAATAGTGAGTGTCCAGTTTAACAGTATGTGCTTGTAGATTGTGTAGAGTTCCTTCTGTACCAAGTTGATAGCCGGGCAATTTCTGTCATGATATCCACAGCAATAAGGAGGGGAAGCACACGAAGAAAGTAAGCAGTATGACTGACCTACGACCAACTCCGAAGCCGTAGTGAGGCATGTTACGCTCAGCCTCTGGTCCATTCATGTAGCGCTCGGGGTTGAACTCGTCGGGGCTGGAGAAACGCTTGGCGTCTATTATAGGGAAAAGATCATAACACAGTTCAAGAGACGATGGCGTTTATGACTCACCTCGGTTCATTGCATGCGTGTTGCAGTATACGGTTGTACCCGCTGGAATGAAGTGGCCGCGCCAAAGAAGGTCTTTTCCGATGGTTTCGCGCGCGAGAGCAAGTCGGAAGGTATTAAAGTAACGTCCAAGCTCTTTGACAAAGGCGAATAAGTAATTGTCACGGTCTATAGCGTCTCCACGCTTGTCTTGATGAATGATCGCTTCGTATGCTTTATCCTGAACATCCTTTCGAGCAGCCAAGACCCCGAGTCCCCAAAGTAAGGTGTTTGGCATGTGAGCATCTATAAATGGAATTAGAAAACAAGAGATCAAGAACTTTTGGAGGGCATACCGAGCCCAGAGGAAACCATTGAGTTTGCGACACTGGTCAACGTATCTTCAGGAATTTCCTCTCGACTTTCATCTAAGATGGTGACTACTGCACAGGGGCCCGCAATTCCTTCGCGATGAAGGACGCGAATTCTGTCGAGTAGAGCTGTCAAACGAGCACTACGATATTTTGCAACAGTAGCGGCTTCTTTGAATGTCTTGCCATCTGGAAGAATTCGGAGGAAGGGAAGAAAGTCGCGCAAATGGCCATTGATATTGCGAATCCTGCCAAATAAAACATTTAAGATGCGCAGAAAATGGGACGACATGAAGACACAGACTGTCCAAGGCGTTTCATAGGGTACGGACAGTCCTTGAGGAGAGTCAAAGCTTGTTCGATCGTTGCTCCGCAGATAACAGTGAGGTTCAAGACCGCAGATCCATCGACAAAGAGAGGGAAAGGATCAATTGGCCTTCCACTACTCGAGGCGAAGTCGAGGCTCCGTACGAGATATTGTGCAGCTCGTTCAATAACAGATTCATAGCTGTATTACAATCAGTAAAAAATCAATGGGAATTGAAGCCAGGTTGCTCACCCTCTCGATACTGCCGGACTGACAGAGGCAATGGCGAGTCGGCGCTTTCCTTTCAGAAGGTTATCATAAGGTGATGTACCTAGAGTAATGGCCTTTTTTGAGCCTCCAAGGAGCTTTTCCAGAGTGTGAGGCTATGAATAATCACATAAAATACTTTTAAAAAACACCCAAGGACGACAACACGAACCATAGGCCGCGATTGAAAGACAGCACCATATTTGGAGCTGCCCAGAAGTTCTTCACCACATTCCGCGTCATTAATAACCACTACCCATTGATTTCCAAGTCGCATTTTGAAGACAGGTCCATAGATTTTACTCCATTGATGATAAGTATCAGCAGGATCGCTACCACGTTGGAAGAGACTCCCGACAATAGGCCATCCACGAGGTCCAGGAAGATCGGGAGCAGTAGGAGGCGCAGTGGACCAGGAAAGAAACAGGAAAGCCAATAGAAGAACGGAGATACCTATTGTAACAGGTGAGCTCAAAAGTGTAGCAAGCCCGGGGTCTCGCGTCAGTAACGTCATATCCGTCGCAACTAAGGGTTTGTCGAGCCCCAAACGCGTCTTATATTACATCGTAGATTATCTCAGCTGATTAACTGTTCTGTGAAGGGGAGAGTAAGACAGGAGCAAGTCTAGAGCAATGAGCAGAGGCGAACATGATGCTCAATAAAAGAACACCTTGCTCCCCGCGACGCAACATGCTTATGTAAACAAACGTCTGTGAAAGTTCAAAACGCGGTCGAGTTAAAGTTTATCATCCCTGCATCATCCTAGAGTCCAGCTGCTTAGAGCGTCTTCATTAAATAACCAAAGTACAATGACGCCATTAATCATCCTGATAGCGCTGCCAGCTCAAATCAAAGCAGCCACGGCCAAGCCATCTTTATTTCAAGTGTCTCCCTGCAAACTCGGATGAATTCAAGTCGTTGGCGCTTCCCCTCTTCTGGGTTTCCGTCTGCTAGGGTACAACAGATGACTCTGTCTTGCTACAGTCTTAGACAAGAATACGGAACCTACATGATTTCCTCTGAAAGATCAGAGTGAGGATAAGTATCCGCCGATTTCGCGAGGTTAAAAACACTTACTATAATGATTCTGCATCATCAATTTTTCCGGTATGATGCCAGCGATTGTATTGATGGCTTGTCCAGCAGAATTACGGCAGAAGGGCTATATTTCACGAGTTTGTATGCGAGACAGGGCGGGATGTGCCCCATACTTTCTTCCTTACCCTCTTCCTTGAAAGGATTTTCAACAAAGTAGTTTGAAGCTGGCTCCTCACATCTGGCATCTGTATAACAAGACATATCAAGTATTTGCCTCTGTAGACGGTAAATGCGACCTACGGGTAAGGAGGGGCAATACGCTTGCTTCCGACATTGTAGCCGGTGCTGTATCCACGGTTGATGAGTATTCAGTCTGGGTGATGCCTTGATCGCTGTCCGAGTCTATATCCATATCTTCGTCCATGTAATCCTCCATGTCATCTTCGTCATTCTTCTTTCTTGTCGTGTCAGCCTGCAAAAGACATGTTACTGCCAATTCACTCAATCAAGTGGAGATTTTCACCTCTCTTTCCGTGGCCTCGGCTATTGCTTTGCATGAATTACGGTGCTTGTTCCAATTGGAGCGGTAGTACTCTCCATAACGAACATCTAGTTTAATGGTTCTTCCGCAACCTCTACAGTCGACATGATGGACCGCGATGTTGTTGGCCCATTTATCATTCTCGAGGATGGCCTTTCGGGCTAAGGGGTCCATGTTGTTCTTGCTACTTGTCTTTCCACCTTGACGTAGACCATTTAACTTGGCAGCGTCGGCGGCTCTTCCCCGTCGCTTGACTTGCAAAGATTCGATGGGTCCAGTAGTGGCCTTTCGTCGTAGTTTTTGTCTGATGCGAGTGATGGTCGAAGGGTAAGTTTAGGCGATTACACGAATAGAATTCTTGCCTTGTGTTTGAAAGATCGGTGTGGTTGGTTTCTAAAGAACATTTTTTCAGAAAAGATCAAGGTTTGATAATCATACTGAACGCACCTGGGTTATTTTCAAAAACCAACGCAGCAATCTGTCGTTGACTCATTTAACTTGATACGTACAGGATAGATAGGGCAGAGACATGTATCTTGACCCGTTACTCGACTTGGAATGTGGCACACTGTATTCACGTGGCCAAAGTGGCCATTCTGACTCTGGTGTTCTAAGCCAGGGGTATCATATCGTCTTTCCCCAAATAGGTGGCCGTGGCCCATCCCAAGCAATTGTTATTTTCTGCTTTTTACGTCCATTTGTCACGAGAAACCACTTGTCTTCGAGGCTTAGAGCCTCCAGCCCTCGAGAATGATCAAGGAGGTCTCGTTTAATTTGATTCCAATCATATATTTCTGTCCCAACTCTACTTTTCATGAGGTCAGTCATAGTATGAGGATCGCCCCAATATCTCTTGCTCTGAAGGTTTCGAGACTGATCAACAATTTTTCAGCTACTTGGTTCGCTTTTCAGCCCTCTTGCCACTCGGTGGCCTTTCTAGAGGCAAACGCAGGGTAGAATGACATGATTGGCCGCCCATGTGACCCTTGATGTCGTGTCAACTTCGTGTGTTGCAACGCGATTTCTGTAGCCGCATACGAGAGTCGTCGATCGGATTTAATGTTCGCATAGCTGAAGAGACAATAGCTCAAATAAGTTCAGAGGTCTGTCTCTCTATTCAGCGGCAGGTAAACACAGTCGGGTAGAAACGAGAGCAAGAACATTCGGTGCTGTTTTGCCCGCAGAATTGCTTTCACCCTCTTTCGCATCCTTCCAAGATTCCGACCTTGTTCATATATTTCTTGATGATACTGTTTAATCTCACAATGTCATCTGCAGCTGAGAGCTCGAGGACCATTGCGAGAACTAAGTGTATACGCCACATGATCCAGGTTCCCTAAAGCCAAAGAATCATCTGAGTTCAGATCACGACATAAGTCAGCTCATTTAGAGAATTTGGATTACAGTAATAAGAAGCCTTGCAGTAGTGGTTGTGTTGTAAAACATGAAAAAAAAAGATACACGGTACACGGAATGCGTCTTGTTGAAGACGCGGTGTCGATCACATGACTGCCAACATTGATCAGAAATGATTTCCTGCGCTGCTCCGTCATCTCGGACGGCGGGGGCTGCATGGATAAGTTCGCGACCCTCGAGCCCGTCCGGCTGTATGCTTCCTCTGGTGCTCGATTTCTTCGCGGTGGAACGGTTGTTTCCGGGAACGATGCGCCCACGCCAGCCCTCATCGGACGATTACCAGCAGACTTGCACCAGCTTATTCTCTCTTTCCTTCCGCTCCCTGATGTTCCGGCCTATGCACGGTCTTCGAGGGCACTCAATTCACTGACACAAGAGGACAAGTTCTGGGACACTAGATGGTCGACGCTGGGTATAGAAAAACACGGTTTCGGAGTTGTGCTCGACACCCTTGAGAACGCACAGAAGAGCCAGCTCGGAGCAGCGCGTTCCATACAATCGCCCATGATCTCTGTGTCTAATGACGATGAGTTTGGTGACTTTGCAACAGCAGACGCTGTCGCTGGATTTGGAATACCACCTCCGCTTTCACTGTCATTTCCAGTAACATCAACAAAACGAACGACATACATCCGAGCACACAATTTACTGAAACCTCTTGCACTGGCATTAAGCTCAACAGCTCCCCATTTAATACTATCGACCCTCTCTACCTTTTTTGTGTCTCTGCAGAGCCCTCTCACGTCGCTGGCTTCGCAGAATCAAATCGATGGCCTCCCATTACGGACTCGCGCAAAAGCCTTACGCCTCCTTTCCTTTTTTCTCTCGCCAGCTGTCCAGCCACTTCGATCATGGTTTACCCTTCGCCAGGCTCTACAGACCGCGATGGATCGCTTCGACGCGGGACTTCTCGCGGCATTTGACGGTGCAGATGGACGCGGGGATGAAGAGGGTATGCGTGAAGCTGCAGAATCTAGCTGGGAGGTGCGAACTGGAAATGTGACGGAGTGGGAAATGGGCAAGATGTGGGCTGAGAAGCGCGAGATCCTCTATATACAGGGACAGTGGGACCCGTTAGCTAATTTCACGTACGTTGCGCTGCCTTTCGCGTGTTCCAACTCAATAGTATAGCAGAGCTGATGGTGCGTTGGACTTTGACGCGATGGACGAGTTCATGGGAAGTGTTTTGAAGGCTATCGAGGAACATGGGTCGCGGGCCGTTCGTGTGTTTCCACCGGCTGCTCAGGTGCTAGCATTATTTGCAGAACGCGTTGCTACGGATGTGGTGCGTCTTTTGCTTGCCTGTTTTTCGTCTTCCGTTAATCTTGAAAAGGTCGGAGAATATATAACAACACTCTTAACACAAGCACGCGTCACTACAAACTCCTCCATCTTTCTCCAAGCAACTGCCGCCTCGTTCAAGGAGGCTTGGCGGATGGTCGATGCCCTGATACGCGTGGCACAAGCATGTCGCCAGGACAAGGACGTCGTAAGACCAGAAGACATCATCACAACCACAAAAGCCGAAGACGTCGTGTAAGTGGTATCCCTACCCCGAGCTGGTTCCTCTCACCGGAAGCAGGTATCAGATGTTCGAAACCAACATGGACGAGTACCTCGACGAGGAAGTCGAGTCGGTCAAGAACATCTTCAGCACGATCTGTAAGACATGGGACCGTGAGGTCAGCGTTCTCTTCTTCGCCCACACCCTCTGCTCAATACCTCACAACAGCTTGCAACATACATCCCTGCTCCATCATCAACAAACGGCTCTTCTTCCTTATCCACATCCGTCAAACACCAACAGTACCACCAACACACATCCCAACCCCGCTTCCTGACCTCCCAAAACCCCGCACAAATTAAGCGCAACGTCCTAGCATCCTTCACATCCGTACTTCTCCTCCCTGTGACTATCGTCCCTCGCACCGTTGGCGCGGTCGGCGGGGCGATCGTCAGCAGTGGTACGGCGGCCGTGCAAGGTATCGCAATGCTCAATCCAACGAGATGGGTAGGGAACGCCAGCGGAGGTGGGGGCAAGTATAGTGGTGGTGTCAGCAAGACGGGTTGGGGAGCTAGTAGCAATGGGAGTGTGTATAAAGTGTCGGAGGCGGAGGGGAGCACGGTATATGAGCTTGGGGATGCTGACGAAGGTGGAGATCATAAGTCGGAGATGGGGGATGGGAAGGAGTTGGATGTACGTACTCAGAGTGGTATGTCCGCCTCTCAAGCCTTGTCAGTTTTATGGTGCTGAATACCTGTTTGTCTCTTTTGCTTGTGTAGGCTCACGTACCTCCCCTTCTCCGACTGTAATATCCTCCGCCACGTCGCGGACGCTAGTCTCCTTATCGTCAGCACCAGAAAACAAGCTCGAGCTTCTTCTCTCACTTGATGTGGCACTAGAAGTGATACACGCGGACCGCGAGGCACTTAAGCGTGTTGAGACGTTCGTCGGGTATCCAGGGCACTACGGGCAACGTGTGCGAGACACTATCGAGGAGCTATTTATTCTCATGCTCGGTGTACTTGGGGAAGAACATCTTCGCAAGGGTTTTGCAAAGTATGCTCGTTTTTTTCTCGATATCGTGGAATGTGATGTTGATAGAAAGAGCGACAGAGCGACAGAGCAGATGCGGGAGTATAAGCCTGCAGAACATGAGGTGACGACGAGCGTCGCGCCATTGCTGCAGTTTTTCGAGCTTGTTCACATAGGTGATACGATTCAGTCGATGGTGCAGGTATACTTTGATAAGGAGCTAGTGAGTTATGGAACTTTCTGTTTGTACAACGACAGCTTGATGAAAGGATTAGGCACATCATATCGACCGTACCGACTTCCTCAACGCTGTCGTGAGGGAGAAAAAGCGGTTCGAGAACGCACTGGACGATTCCGTCGCAGGTGGGCTGAATGCTGGCACTGAAGTCCTCATGAACCAAGTATGTCTACGTTCACGAATTTCTCTATCTCAACCCATCTTCTCTAGGTGGAACATATTCTCGTGACGTTAACAGGACCACGCGAATATTATCCTGACGATGGCCCATTGGATCTAGGGCCCACTCACGGATGCTCCAAAGCGATCAAGTGTCTGGAGATGCACTGTAAGCTGCTCAAAGGGAGCACGAGCAAGGAGGTTCTCGAGGTATTTTACCAGGAAGTTGGAATTCGGCTTATAGCGTAAGTTATTGAACCTTTCTAGAGGAAATGTCCTAATGTTGTTGAATCGCCAAAGCGTTCTGCAGAAACACATCAAGCGCCAGATTATCTCACTAAATGGCGGATTTCGTGTCATTGCGGATCTTAATACCTACTATACCTTTATCTCGTCGCTCAGGGTCCGTAGATCATACCCTCTACTTTTCGTTGATATTTGAGTTGCAATCAGGTTCCATCAATCATCTCAGATTTCTCCCATTTGAAGATGCTTGGCCATGTCTACGTCGTCGAGGATGCTAAAGACCTCGCACAGATCGTCCGTGACGTAACACGGTACGGTGGTGCTTACAGACCTGAAGTGCGCTGGATTTTCCTCACAATGTTGTGTACTGACGATATTGACAGGACATCTACGAGTTCATCCAGCGGCGGTCAGATTGGAAGAAGATTGAGAAGACAGTAGATAAGACAATGTATAATTTGAGTTTCAAGGAGGACTGCGTTGTCTGCTGATGTGAGAGTCATCTGGGAATTTTTATTGCGCTAATAAACAGCATAATTGACAGGTTAAAGAAAGGCGCTGTAGTGTAGCGGTCATCACTCGAGATTCTGATAGTCTTTGGGTTTACTTGTGGATTTCTCGAAACCCAGGTTCGATTCCTGGCAGTGCCTTCATTGTCTTTGTTTTATGTACAACCTCAGATCATCCATGTCTTAGGCATACTTTCAAGTTTACCTTTGTTCCCCGCATCTTCCTGCGCGGTATCACATGTCAGTTGGGGTAATCAGAAAACTCGCCCGTATTACACTGGGAGATATATTATTCAAAACTGAGCGAGATGTTCTATAGATTATGGTTATGTTCGGGGGATATCGCTTAAAGAGATCAACTTTTTCTGAGGTATCTGAGTTGTATTAATATATCCTGGCCAACGCCTGCTTGTTGAATGTGTAATCCGGCAATTTTTCCCAGTCTTTCAGTTCATGTGCATGTAGAAGATCAACGGTTTTCCGTCCTCTTCTAATGCTATCAGCATCATTATTGAAAGGTATTGCCTGAAACAGCCAATCGACGTCTTTCGTCAAAGGCAGACGCGAGGCGTTCCACTGGGAGAGGTCAGCGTGATAAATCTTCAAGCTCCAGGTTGAACTGTTGAGTCTTCTCGCTGCACATACCCCCCAAAGAATAGTTGCCATGGTTAACACACGACTCAGAAGATGGCAATATTAGGACGGGTTCCGTAAGTGGACTGGAATTAGGAGAGCCCTCGGCACCCTTGATACACAAGTTTTGGATAGTTGGACGAACAGCGACAGGTGTCATTTCGGTTTTGGTAGCAGGGAGACAGCCCGCCGCGCTTGAATAGGGTCCGGCTGATAATTGCAGCAGGTCAGTGTCTATCGAGTTTAGTTGATTCGGTGGTGGAGTGTTTCGCAGCAGAGTACCGTGACATGGAAGCTGGCTGGAGTTGCATGGTGTGGTAGGTGATACGTCATCTTGCATTAACAAGTAGCGAATCGCCATCCTATTTGGACGTGACGTTTTTAGTTTCTTGTTCTTGGACATGACTGCTCTTCGGAGCCGCAATTGATTTGGTATGTGACCACCGTTTCTTTGCGTGGCTGAATGGGCAATCATTGATTTCAGGTCCGATGGACGCGCGGAACTGTTCAAGCTCGTTTCAGTTGCCGACCTGTGACCCTCTTGTGCATCATCGACTGAAACATCGAGGGAGTTGTGTCGTCCAATCGGCTCCTGAGTTGAAGTCATCTTTCTTCGTGCTCGTTTTGCCGGGAGACACTCGACATTGTCTACACGAGGACGTTTCAAGGTGGATAGGTCAGTCTGGGAACTCGACTGTCTTCCTGGTAATCGTCGCAGCGAATACCTCGAGGCCCGAATTTGGGAGGATTTGATTCCTGTGTTTAGGCGCCTTGCCCTCGGCGTCATTCCTGGAGATACATTCCATTCAGCAGGAATCTCATGCGTAGAATCGCTGTTTTAGTTCTCCAGTCAGTTTTGTTACGGAAAGTCTGTACTTTGTGGCACCTACCAATGTCTGCGCTCTACTTCAAGTTCACTTTCTGTCACACATGCCAAGGCTGAATCGATATCGACCAACTGAGTCGTGTGTATCTCTGGTGATGTCGACGACATGATCGATATTGATTATGGAAGACGAAGGAGTGGTTTTAGGGAGAAGTCAGTGGTATTACCTATTCGACACCACGCTGAACTATTTAGCTTTTCGTGAGTATTGTCCTGAAGGAGAAAACAAAAGGCTGTGCTTAACAAAGGACAGTGGCAGGTGTTCGCTACCATCAATAATGCCACGAGAAAGGTATGCTTTGTATTACTATTATGCCTCCTTTTGATGAAGGGCTGTTATAGCAGCACAAATGATGGATACAACACACATTGACGAGTGACAAAAAGCAAACTTCCGTATTATCGAAAGATACTGAAAGAGAGACATTAACAGACTTCTCAAAGGTGCCGAGCATTCAATCACATCATCACTAGCCTCCAAAGCCAATGATGCCGCAAGAGACGGTTGAGATGATGCTAAGTAAGTAGTCTCACATCAATTTCGAATCTTACTTCTATATATATGTCTACCTTTGCATGTCTATTTAAACATCGAGTTACAAGGTGAGTCCAGCCGTGCACTTTCCTCTTATCTATTTCCTGATAACACCGCACGGAAAAACCAGGACGGAAAGATTGCGACTATCTTGAAGACCCATAAGTAGTCGATTTTCTTTTCTGACGGGTTTGTTTTATCCCCCAACGCAATTGTCAATTGTTGACAAGGAGTCAACGAACCTCCTGTGACGGTATTTTACTCAATACAGTCTCATATAGATGCGACATGTGGAGGAACAGCAGGTAGCCGTTGTCAGTCTCTCCGACAGACAGAGGCTCGCTATTGGACTGTTCTCCTCCTATTTCTCTACTTCCCATTCATGTTCCTATTTCCCTACATCCTGCGTCAGTAGCGTCTGTAGATTGCTAATGTACGGCGCGTCTGCTGCTTTGTGGTATGGGAACTTTTCCATTTTCTCTGCTGTATATCATTGATGTAAGACACAGAACACTTCAATATTCTGCATGAATGTGTATTACCCTTACGCTTTGCTTGGGTGCTATGAAGATGCGTGATGAGTATATTTTTGTCAGTCCAGAGGTCCACCTAAGCTAGACAAGGGATTTGTTTTCCATCTGTCGTAGTATCTTGTTTATTGTTGTATTATGTCCATTGTATTGGAGCTATTTCGGGTTCTGGTATCGAGGGTGATTTGCGGAAATCGACAGACCTAATTTGTTGGTTCCAATTATAGCCTCAGACATTGAATTCTCAGAATGCATTCCCGGCTTCAGCAAAACGATCTTGTTTGTTCAACGAATAGTGGACTGTAGTCGGTGGCACACACCAGCATATTCCTCGAAATAGAATGACACACGAATTTTCAGGAGCAATTTGAGAGGGCCTTGGAGAAGCTACGACCCAAAGCACAAAGTCGAGCTTTTCAAGTCGTTCTCAATTGAGTCTTCTACGACGGATTGGATGAGGCCGGGCTCAAGTTTGAAGAGCTGAGCTTGAAAGTTGGAACTCGGAGGCACCGAGGCTTTCCCACAACCTGTCCGGTACTTTCTCCTCTCTAACTTCTTACAATTTGTCAGAGTACGGATAGTACTCTTGTATTGTTCGGTTGCATCAAGTGCATCTATCCACATTCAATTCACTTACATAGTAATTGTTACCCACAACGCCCTCGGGCTCAAGTCAAGTCATGAATATCAAATACCGAGAACGCAAGCAGGGCGAGACCACCCCAAGATTGTCGCAGCATGTTTATACGCAAGGGATATTTGACAATACAACGATGTAATAATTGCACTGATGTTTGAGGAATCAAAAGATGTATTAATAATAGGTTTTGTAAGTAAGTTGAAAGTAGACACACCTGATGTTCGAGGAATCAAAAGATGACTTGAACATCTGGATGTCTCCATATAAATACATTTAGTCTACTTATGAGACATATTACTCAGTTTGAAACATATGAGATAATAGGACATTTAGAGTGACAAAAAGATGAGAACATACATAGA